>JAPYYT010000116.1:0-87940 GCA_030522565.1 Ceratosolen corneri | reverse complement strand
GCTGTTGTAGTGTGAGCTCGTTGGATGATTCCACTCGTGCTTGTTCTCGCCCTTCCTTGTTTATCGCGAATGAGTATTGGCGGCCGCCTCTCCTTTAATCGCGTTGAGTTTGTAGCACAGTCCAGAGCTCGTTGCTTCCCTCACAGTGCGTCCCTTGAACTTCCTTGAACCTGATACCTTGTGTGCACTTATCGCGGAGAAGCCCTTCACTTATCACAATTTTGTATTGAGAGATCACAAGTCAATGAATCGATACTTTAATTCTAAAGACCAAGTGGAATCTGAGGCGACGCTCTTGCGCCAGTGTACTTAAACTTTTCACCCCGCTCCTTGCGGGGGTGGACTTTTCTCGCACATTGATGAGAGTGGGAAATTTTGGTGATTGGTTGACAACTAATTATTCAGTTGTCATTGGTGCCCTTTGACCGTTATTATTACCGCCTCGTTAGGCGGTGGAAGTCTCGAGGCGGTAGTCGGCCGGCTGCACGTCGGGGCGATAACCTTTTCCAGACGTCTCGGCCCGTGACGTTACTTGATGTTTACACTATACAAAATATGGATCTATGCTGTTATAAACATAAACATATACATGACACGCGCCTTGCAGAGCACATGATGGTCGTACAGACCATCGAAGACCTTTTGAGTACAATGCAAGGATAACTCGATCGTTTCAAAACACTATCAATTCAAAAATATACATGAAATATTACTTGAAAATTCGTTGCTCTTTGGGGACATCTGGCAATCATATATTATAAAAAACATTATTAATATTCATATTTTAAAAATGAAATAAATATATATTTTTGTAATTATAGTAATAACAATGAAATGTCTACAGCATCAAATCGCTTATTTTACAGTTATTGACCGGGTTACTAGAAGACGATTTACGATTACATGGTAAATAATAGGTACTTAGATATCATTTGAAGTTAGTTATGATTTTTACATTAATTATTTCTTTAAATATATCATTCTATTTATTATTTCCTGCCTTAATAAATACCACATTATTATTTTCGCTATTACAAATAAAAACAGTACTTCATAAACACAAAATATATATTGAATTATATAATTTTTATTCATTAATAAAATTTTATTTTTTAAATTTTATTTTTTTTATATCTTTTTATAAATACATTTTTATTTTTTAGTGTTATGTCATAATTGAAATAATTAAGAATAAATAGGATTTTGTAACATGATATGCCGGCATGCACACATACATACTATATTCTTTATAAAGAACGAAAAAAAACTTTCTCTGTTTATTGGCATATTAAAACTGAGACATTCGCTTAATAATAAGAATGAAATTTTCTTCGTGAACTCTTAGAAAGTAGAGCATGAAGGATATGTTAAGTAGGTTAAATTAAGCTTCCATTAAAATATATATACTCTCTTTCGCATACGGTAAGATTATATAAAAATTATCTGAAAATTTAGAATTATAATTTAGATAATATAAATAATAAAGACTTCTTTATTGTTATTAAATAATATAATACTGTATTCATATTATATTTGAATATTTGAAATTATATATATCGTTATATATACAGTTTTATTTCAATAAATAAAATTTATAGTTGCCTATTATATTTTAATATTTATTTTGAATTTGATTATTCTCAATACATAAAATTTGAATTTTTAAAATAATAAATTTTAGTTAATTGATAATGGTTCTTTTGCGAAATAACAAACAATTTTAAATTACACACACACACATCTATAAATATTCATTATTAAATTTATAACAATAAATTGTATAAATAATTCATTCTAGTTTACTAGCAGTGTAGCAAAATATTTTTATACTGAAATATTTATATATTAAAATATGGATACATGCGTTTTTTAATAATTAATCTCTAATGTGATATTTAATATATGATCGAATTGTTAGTTAATTTATACAGTGCATAATTTATAACAAATACAAATTAAATTATTGTTTTATATGAAATCAATTAAAGATAATTTTATTGTATCATATAATTTTATTATAAGATAATTGATAATAAAATATGAATTTTATTTATAAGATATAAAACCTTAATAAAAATAATATAACTTATTAGAAGTTTCTTGATTTTAAATAAAATAATTATATGTTTTAAGTATACAATTAAATAAAAATGATTTCTTGAGGATATAAAAATTTTTTCTTTAATGATAATTCTATATAAAAGTTTGTTTGTGCTGAATTATACATATTTTATAGTTGATTTAAACACCTTTAAATGATAAAATAATTTTATATGCATATATAATGAATTTACTTATGTAATTAATTGAAGTTATTTAAAATAAACATTATATTCTTCTATATAAGTTTAAAACTGTAGTATAATAAACTATCACACATTTTATAAGAAATTACAAAATTTTTAATAAAAGTAATTTTGGTTTATTAAAATAAAAATTCATTTAATTTTTGTATAAATATAAATATTCTTAAAAAAATGAATATTTTATTAAAAATATATTGCTTGTGTTTGTAAGAAAAATTCTTCGTATAAATAAAGTTCTTCGTAATTTTTTTTAATTTTATGAACCATTATAATTATAATAAGTAAATATAATATAAAAGTTTACGTAACTGACACGAAAAATTATATTTATGCCACTGATATTTGTAATTGAGGCTTATTTTAGATTATATAGATTTAAATTTTAATGATACTATTTTCTCTTATATAAAAACTATACGAAATATAATATTTTTAAAACAAAAAATATAAATAAAATAATAAAATAAAAATTTTTTTGAATAAGAATTTATTTGTTGAAAAAATTGATAGCAATGATAACAAGATTTGATAAAATTATATTTTTTATAACTTAAATTTGAGATTTTAGTTAACAATTAATGTGTGTAATTAATTTTGTATTATATTATATTCGTTATTCACATTACTTGTATACTTTCACTTTTTATGCATCTTCTTTATTTATCTCAACCATGCATGAAAATAACATGATTTTTCTTATTGCATATCCCTTAAATTGCTTTCTTATTATTCGAGACTAATTTGGAAGATTTTATGTCTAGCCTTGGCTTACTCATTTCTCGACCTTCTTCGTTAAACTCTTGAAAGCTCGTACCACTCTCTTTCTCTCTCCATCTTTGTCGCCCTTACATTTTTACCCCTTTGCTTTTTCTTTTTTTGTCTCTTTGTATGTCATTAATTTTGTTATTTTTATATCTACTTTTTTTATTTTACGTTATTTTATAATTTAGAATTTCTTGGGTTGGAAAACCAATTACGATCTTCGATGTCTAAATAAATATTTATAAAATAAGAAATTAATTTTTTTCACATCATTTATTGCATATTTTATGTTGAATTTCTCACATTCAGTAATTATCCTAAATTTAATAATTACATACACTTTGCTATTTGTTTATTTACGATATTTACAAGTTTTTATGTTAATAGGTACTTTCTATTCTATAGGTAATTTCTATAGGTAATAATAATTCTATAGGTAATAATAATTATATTATTATATTTATAATTATAATTATATTCTATGTCATAATATTCTATATAATTCTATAGGTAATAGGTAATTTCTTTATAAGTATATTCATTATGTAGAATTATTGTTTAGCATATTATTTTGTAACACTATTTATAGCTTCATTAAAATTTTATTTCAAATATTAGATGGATATAAGTTTTTAAATACGCAATTTAAAAATAAATCCTTTTAAATATAAAATTAAAAGATGTGTTTCTTTTTAAGATTTGTAAATTTCATTATATTAAAATAAACTGAAAATTTTATTTTATTTTATTTTAGATTTATAATAAATTATAAAATATTATTATAATACAAACATTAAATATAACTCTATTGAAAATATATTACTTAATTATAACTTAAATTAATCTTATTTTATATATTCAATTACTTTCTCATAAATTATTCTAAAAAATCTTTAAGCTAATTATATCGTTATACAAATAGTTCATGTATCAATGAAAGTATTTGTTAAAAAGTAGTTAACATTTAACTAATTAATCTTAACATATAATAATATTTGATTATTTTAATATAATAATAATTTCTATTATATATAATAGTTATTACTATAACAATTAGTTTTTAATATTTTATTTATATACATTGTAATTTTCACTCTTTCTCTTTCTTTTTCATTTTGGTACTCTGTATACTTTATGTTTCTTTTTACTTTCTATTTTACTTTACTTCAATTTGTTTCATGCTTAATTATACAATTCAAAATGTGGAAAAATTCTTAAAACATGAATGTTTTTATATTATAACTATTTTTTCAGAAATAAAAAAACAGATCTAATTATCATATGAGTATGTTATATGTCTGAACAAAATTAGATATCTGGAATATTTATTTTAAAAAGTTATAATATAAATATATTTATTTTTCAAACATTTTTACAAACATATATAAAATCAATTAGAAAGTATTTCATATATCTGAATTTATATAAATAAATCTTATAAATATCTAAGGAAATTCAATTTATTATATGAACTGAAATAATTCATAATAATGGTTCATACAAAAATATAATTTTATACGTGTTAGTAGGTTTAATAATTTTTAAAAAATTATATTATAAATATGAACTGAAATAATCCATAATAATGGTTAACACAAAAATATAATTTTATACGTGTAATTAGATTTATATTTTTAAAATTATAAATATATTTTTAATTATTTAGATTTGAGAAAACAAATATTCATAGAGATTTTATATTTTAAATAAAGGAATTATTCTAACTAAACTTGATAGTTTTTTAAATATTATTGTCATAATGTATATTTTTAAAAATAATTTTCTTTCAAAAGTGGAATATTAAATATGGCTTTCAAAAATGTGTTAATAAAATTAATTCCGTCATCATAAATTCAAATATGTTGTTATTATTATTATTATTTATATATTACTATTATTATGCTTAAGATTTTATAATAAGACATGTATTTTGTTATGCATTTTTGATAAATATTTAGGGAAATTACTATGAAAAATGTCAGACTTTTGTTTATTATTATTGTTAAGTATATATATATTTACCTTTTATTCAATTCTGAACTAATAGATTTCTTGGAAAAACTACATAAGTTGAATATATTACAGGCTGCCGCATATTTTCCTATTCAAGGCCGTCGACGTTTGGCGCCGATTCTCAGCATTTGTTATATTAGGGTTCTCTTGACTTTCCTCGGCGTCATTGACCTTTATCAGAAGGATATTTTCCAAAGTACTTTCCAGTTAGTATAAAGTTCAAGCAGATTTTGAAAGGAATTTCAGACTATTACATGTTCGATATTATATTTTATTTTTAGTTTTATTTTAATTTAGTTAATATTTTATTTGGAATTATTAATTTTCGAAAAATATTTATAAATAAATTACTAAAATTAAATTTTTACAATTTACATAAGATGATTAAGTATAATTATAAAATAATGTATTTTTTTATATTAATTGTTTAATCTAAGATTAATTATGCTTTTTGCTATTGAATATTGTTATCATTTTCTTTTGGATTTTATTTTAAATTCTGTTACATGACGTATTTAATATATTAATTCAATTGTTAGAATACATAAATTTTTATTTTTGCAGATATATACAGAAAGTACAATTGTAAGTACATAATATTTTTAAAAACTGGAAAGGTCGAGGATCTGAGAAGTGACCTTGAGACAAGAAATGTCTTGTTTTATACCTGCCTCTATCGTCCAGTCAATTATATACGATAAAAGTGTGTGCACGTTTAAATTGTCCAACGATTGAAATCTGGGACATCACATCGTATCTGAACTCTGATAATAATCGAGAATTCTTGGAAAATTTGTAATTATCACATGAAAGTAATATATTTAAATAAAGTTTAAAATTCTAATTTATACTAAGCAGAATTTTGAAAAACAATATTATTGGATTGTCCGTAAAGTAAAGGGTTTGGGAATAAAGAAAAGAAAATAAAAGTATTCTCTTCTGCATTCCAGAGAAATTGAAAGTTAATTTATGACAAAGAAAGAAAGTATACACATCAAGCGTAATAATAATGAAATTAATATCAAATAATACTAAAACACGTTGCTCTACGTTTCGATTATTTACGATGTCTTGTTACTTTGTTAAATTATAAATAAAAATATTAATATTGAATTTAATACAATTTTTAAATAATTTTTCGATACAAAATAAATTATATTTATTGTATAAACTAAATCTTGTATTTACGTACTATTAAGATTTTCCTGTTATTAAACATAAAATAAAACTCGAAAATAATAGTTATTTATGTATTATAGTATAAGAAGGTTAAAAATATATTTTTCTATTAAAGAAAATTGAATAAAAGAAGCTTTGGTTTTTAATAACAAATATATTTTTAATCTTTTTATAATAAAACAAATGCATAACTAATAAATATTTTTATTAATTTTAATGTTTTTATAAAGGAAATAAATACTAGACAAGAAAATTAAATAATGAAATTATATTAATATGTTTTATATTGCAAAATCTTAGTTTAAAATCTTAATTATTTTAATATTTATACGTGTGAAATTAATGCTAAGATATCTTTATTCAAATTCAAATCTTCCAAAATCAACATGTCGTTTATTTTCCATGACTTTTAAAGTAACCTTTAGGTATTTAGCATTTTAATACCATTAATTGATTAAGAGAAAAGAATTGGATTGAAAAATTGTTACCTCTTATTTTAAATATCCTTTCTGTCGAAAAAAGGAAGAGGGTATTTTAGCGTAAGTTTAATCCATGATAAGAATTGACCGAAGATTTTACATAAGAAATAGTTAATTGATAGTACTGTATTTTACTGTCATGACTCAGAAATATAGAACTTTGAAACAATGATTCGTTAGAGATTGTAAAAGAAAAATGAAATTGTATGTGTGTGCGTGCGTGCGCGCGCGTGTGTAACGTATTGAATTTATTATTATATTAGATATAAAATTTGTTAGTTAGTTTCGACTTATTTATCAATGAAATAGATTTTTTAGACTAATATACTTTAATCTTTGTTTCATTTTTGTTTTAATTTTTGTTTATATATATTTTTACACATAAATATATATTTTTACAATTTATACTTATTTAATGATAATTTTATTAATTTAATTAAAAAAAAAAGATATGAATTAGAAGTATATTATAATTTTTAAATACTTATAATCCAAGAAGGTTGACAATATAGTAGAGATGTACTTGTAATAATTTAATGAACATGAATAATAATTTTTTATTTAGTTATTTATTTTATGTTATAAAATGCAGTTCCTTAACATATTAATATTAAAATTTAAATAATAATTAATGAAGTTTTAAAATAATTGATTCGTATGCAAGTAAAAAATGGAGTAAAAAATAATTTAAAATGAATACATTGAGTAAGATTTATAAAAAAAGGTTAGAAAGTGAAATTCTCTGAATATGCGGATCAATGATTTTAAAATATTTTAAAATAATTTATTTGTAAATAAATTTTGTTTTAAATATTATAAGACTTAAATTTTTTAATTTAATTTCAGTTTTCTAGATCTCATACACGTTTATTTTAATGATAATTCATTATCGAGGTTTATTAGAATTAATTCAGTTATACTTTCTAAATATTTCTAGGCATTTAAAACATTTACTTAGAATAATTGTGTAAGTCTATAAATTTCAAGAATGTTCAAGAATGTTAGAGTTTTTTATAACTAAGTAATTTATAACATGATGTACATTACACAAATGCAATTTATTATTTGTTTATAGGTAATATATATATATATATATATATATATATATATATATATATATAATTTATCATTTTCATTTTTTTAATAAATTTTATTTTCCTGGTGAACTATGTAAGTATAATTATTTTTTGTCATATAGTAGGGAACAAAACCTGATTCATATTTTACTTATTGTACTACAAGTAGATATTATGATATATATAAATGATAATTACATTTTAAAGGATATATTTGCATTGGGTACAGTAGGTAGAATTTGACAAGTTGTTGAATGAAGAGTAGTAGATCGGTATATTCTAATATACAAGGAATTATATTCTAGGTTAATGCTTTTATTCGAATATTTTTGATATTTTATTAAGATTAAAAATATGTAATGGTATCTTTCAATAAATGATTTATAATTTTAATATCTATTTTAATTTTTTAGTAATTAGTTTTTACTCAGTTATCTGTGTTTTTAATTTTTATATTTTAAAATTAAATGGTTCTATGTAAAAAAATAAATGAGCAAATATCTATTTATATATATATATATATATATATATATATATATACATACAAATTAGATTTATCATTATATAATATTGATTTATATTTTATATATAATAACTAATTGAGATTTGAATTTGTAATTTCTAAATGAAAAATTAATTTTATCAAAATATATCAAAACGTTGAATTGAAAATTATGTATATTCATCAGTCTTTTTTCTTTATTATTCGTCAATTTTCGTAAATATGAAATTTTTATCGATAAATTATAAACCGGAATTCAATAAATATTTGTATATAAAATAAAATAGGGAGCTTTCAGTTAAATAAAAAATTTTATATTTTTTAATTCACAATAATTTTATAGTTTTAGCAGTTTTGCATAATTGCTATAGAACATTCAAAAAATAATATTTTTTTCTAAAATATTATAATATTTAAATACAACGTTATTAATTTATATGTATGTTTTAAATAAATTGAAATAAGCTATAAATTAAAAAAAAATTTAATTAGTATAAATAGATACATATAAAATGGTTAAGGAAAAAATGTTTAAAAACATATGAAAGTTTTTAAATGGACAAAAATATTATAATTGTTAAATTAGTAACATACTGTATTTGTATAATAAAATAGTAAATTATGTAATTGAATAAGTATTTTCAGAGTTTCTATTAATTTTATATATTTAAATGTATATACTTCTAGTAATTAAAGAATTTTGTTTAATTTTTTTTATTGTTCATTTTACGTTGTCAAAATATTTAATTGAAATTAATTCTAAAAAAAGATTTTAAAATGTTTACCATATACATTTATTTACCATCTATATTGTTTTATATTGATATTAAATATTTAAATTAATAATATATTTATAATATTAATACTATTTTTATAAAATAATAATATTTATATAATTAACATAATAACTATCACATAAATTTGTAATTATGTATCTTATCATTTATATATTTTAAAATATATGTTATTGAAATCAGAAATTTTAATAATTAATCCTACAGCTTATATTAATCAAATTTGAATAATATTTATTTTTAAGTAAGATGAAATTTTTTGTAAAAAAATATTTTTTTTTAATTATTTGTCTAAATTGTATTCCAAATTAAATATGTTTTAAAACAATGTTTTAAAACAAAGTAATTTTATTTATTTTATCTTTAAAAATTAAACTCTAAATCATAGATTACTTTTTTACTTAGTATTTATACTGGGAAATCTTAATTTATATGAAATCAGGATATTATTAGTTAGATTTACCCACTATTATAATTTTATGAATAGAATAACTTATTATTATTAGATTTATAATTATAAATATATTAAATATGCGATTATTATACTTTCATTATGTAATAAGACAACATTATGATTGAAAAAACCATTTACAATTAAAATTGATTGTTGTATTCAGTATGTAATACTATCAAAAAATGTGTAAATTTATTTTTATTTTATTTGTATTTGTTATTTGTATTGAATCTTTTTTTTCTTAAATCAAACATAATTTATTATTATATTTATTATCGATCTTTTTACATTTTATTTGTATTTATTATTTTTTTTTAAAGTACAAATATAGTTAATTTGAAATATTATTTAAATATTGAATATATTTAATTTATTAATATTGAAATAATAGGCATGATTAGTTTGCTCGTGATTAAACAGATTGAATATTGACAACATTTTTTATTATTGCACAGTTTTTCTTAGTAAACTGAAGAAACTGAATTTAAAATGATGATTTTATTGCATTTTACTGATAAACAGTTGTAAATCATAGATAATAATAATATTAGCTTTCAGATAAATGAAATTTATTGTAACTAGCTGATTTACTAATATTTCATTTATGCCTGGATATAGAAGTAGGCGAGAGGTTATACAATATGCTCACTATCTATATTATTATTCGATTTGCTACCACTCACGTCTGGTGACAAATTTTAGTTGTACTCATACATTCATTTAAAAAAGAACCTTGACTTCAAAACACATTCAATGTTGATGTACTAGCCGTTATTCCTTTTTTTGTGGATTTTATTTTTTTAATTTATTTAATTTTATGATATTAAATCAGTGCTAGTTCAATATTAATTAATATTATTTACTAATTCTAATACTATTTAAATTATTATATTTATCTAATATCTATTCACATAATTTAGAACATTTATAAAGACATACCTTTTAATTAACATATCCATAAAGTATAATCCATTATAATTCGTATTTTTTAAATTGTTCAATTTATTTAATAATTCTAAAAATATATTTATAAGTAGAATTAAATAATGAATGTCATTAGTCATAGTACACTGACATTATTCTATTGATAATAGTAGATATAATGGTATCATTTAATCACACAAACTATATTTTTAAGTATTACATGTATTACAAATTTTGATTACTTTTTCCTTAGTTAATATATTTTTTTTAATAAAAATATTCTATTAATTATTGAAAAACAAATTTATTGTATATAATTATATCTACCTTATTCATTTATAAAATTTAATTGTTTAATTTATATTCAAATTTTATTAATATGTTGGACAAATTTGATCATTTAAAAGTAGAGAAAAAAAGAGGCAAATAATGAAGTCAAAAATAACAAATTTCTTTATCATTAGCTAATTATTTAACTTCAATTTATTTTGAAGTATCTTATGAAACAATGTTTGTAAATTTATAATTATTCATAATTATTATATATTCATTTTAAGTATTAAAAATCTGTGTATTTTAATTTTAACTATATTGCATTAAAAGTTAACTATTTTTTTTTTAATTTAATCTTTCATTGATACTTTTACTTTGAAAATTTCAAAATATTTAAATATAATTTCCATTGCAATTTTTATTTAAAACAATTTACATTTTATGAAATGTAAATTCTATTATTTAATTTACATTAATATAGTGTATATGTTGATATAAAAGTTTATTATATGAAGTGATACTGCTTTTTTTGCTAATATATATTAATAGATTATTCATTTTATTTTTAATTTATTAAAGAATATCATGTCAATAGTTTTATAAATGTAGAATCTACGTTGAATACAAATATTTGTTTGTTATTTATATAGCGAACGAGCGTTTATTAATTTAATTGATTTTATATTTCTATGTATTTTTAAAATTTTTTATTATTAATAATTTTTAATATTCTATTTAATTAATTAATTTTTTAGTATTATAAATTTTTTTTATTGTTGAAATTTATATTAGTTATATACTCTACGATTACTTTTCTATGAATAATAATAATAATAACAACACGCAAACAAATTATGTTACAATTGTGCTTGTTATTATTAGTTTTTGGTAAATTTATATAAATGTTCATATTACAAGTTCATTAGTACTATTCAATAATATACTTTTAAATATGTTCTTAAAATTCTTAATAATGTACAATTTTTATATTATATATATTCTCTTGACATTGTGTATTAAGCTACTTTTAAATTATAAGAGAAAATTGATGTGACCATGGTTGCATACTAACTGTTCTGTATAAAGCGTATTCATTTTTCGAATTATTGAAGGCTATTTCATATTATTTATTTTTTTAAACAAATTACTATATTAATTAAATGCTATTTAATAAAAAGAAATTTCAGTTTAATAATTTATATAATCTTATAAATTATATAATATAATATTTTATAAATTTTATAACACAAACTCTTTTTACATCAATTTTTAAATATTTTTAATAAAATATATTATAATTTTAAAAAGTATATAACTATATGATAGTTGCAGGCAGAGATGAAGAACAGCTATAACAATGATATTGGACATTTGTAAAATATTTCATCGTAGGTTAGACTCTACCCTACATATCATAACAGAATTTATTATGTAGATTTATTTTTATTTTTATATACTATTTGCTAATACTAAAAAAGGATATCATTGCTTAGCATTTAATTCCATGCTAGTTATAGTTGTAACATAAAATGATCACATTCATGTACACACATTCTAGATTATGTAACTTTTTTTTTATTTAATAACATAAAATATAAATCATAATGCATATTAATATTCATACTCATTACTTATTAACCAAATCACTAACATGTCTTATTAATGTATAAAAAACAAATATAATATAGAATTTTCATATTTTTTAAAAATATAGTCAAAATGTTAACGAATTTTAATAATGATAAAAGGGATGAAAAAGAAAAATATACTATTTATTACCATAAACTAAGATGAAATCACTGATAGTTGAAATATTAAAAACTAATAGATTATAAAAATTATGATAATGTAATAATTAAAATTTAACTATAGAAGACATTCAATAAATAATAATACAAAAAATGTTAACTTTAAATAGTTTTATAAATAACCTTTTTCAATGTTTCGATATATTGGAAATTTTAGAATTATATATTAATCTTTTATAAATTTCGAAATTGATGGATATATTTATAATTATATAAAAATAATATTTTTCTTTTTAACAGGGCAGATATTAGTGAAACGTAAATACCGTGTCAATGTGTATGAAATTAATATTTCATAAAAAATATGAATACAATATTGAAATTTATTATAATTTATACTTGTGTCTTTAAATATTATAATGTAATATTTTGTAATTTATAATTATTGTCATATTTCTAAATAATTATGAAGAAATATTTTAAATTGTCAATTTATTTATATATGAATTTTTTAATTTAGGTGAAATTATATCTTTTAAATATATTATGAAATCATTTTATAATATTTGTATTAATATTAATAGTATTTATATTAATTGAATTTTATAAAATACATAATATCTTTTTACGATATTAAATGTTTATTTCTATGAAAATGTTATTATCATTATATATAAAAGAAATATTTATATATCAATAAAAAAATTAAATTACACTATTAATTTATTAAATTACAATAATTTTCATTGCATAGTAGAAACATAGATCATCATTTTACAAAGTTGAATTTGAAATTTTATTTATTTAATTTAAATAATAATTTTCAAAATTTTCAAAATTCGACACATGATATGTAACGCGGGTGGCTATTGTAAATAAATGTATATATGTTTATGTTACGTCGGATACGTAAATGAAAATGAGCCCAAGGTTATTGATTCTTGAGTTGTCCAAATACCCACTTACATACGATTAAAATATACCTTTTTTGTTTGTTATATATTGTAATTATAGAAAAGGCCATTCAAACTAGCAAATGAATTAATATATAGGAGAATTACAAACAATCAGTTACATAAATTATTGTTTTACATCTATTCAATTATATAAATTTTTAATCCTCTGTTAAATAATAAATAGATTGCGATAAATATTTTGTTTAAAAGTCATAGGTTGTTATTAATTGTCATTAATTGTTATTAAAATTAAAATTATGATAGACATAAAATACTTAATTTAACCATAAATGCTATTGTTTTGAGAAAAATAATTGTGAAAATTAATTCTACTTTTTAGTTATTAATTTTAATATATAATAATATATTATTTGATTCAAATAATATTTATTCAAATAATATTCAAATAATATTTAATGTATAATGAAATTTGGTAGGCTGTTTGTGTCACCTAAAAGTGAAAGCTATTATTTATACATTTATTTCGTAGATACTGTTTTATGAAATATATAATAATTGAATAAAATTTTGTGACAATTAGTTTAAAAAAAATATTTAAATATTTATTATTTTAGTAACCATTTTTAAATTTTTGAGTTTTTATAACTAAGATTCCTATTGTATTTTCTCGCATCATATTATATAAATCTTAATAGTTGGAAAGCATATTTAAAAATAATCTCTAAAACTCAAAATTGATAGTATAATATTCATAAATGTATAACAATTTATACATATTTATTAATTTATTAATTTTATTTTGTTTTCAAACAGGTTATTCTTTAATCGAATAATATAGATTTTTAAAAAATTATAATTTACATTTAAATTGTCTAATACTATTTATATCAAATGTTAGAAAATATTTAAAACAGATCTTTGTATTATATATTGCATTATATGTAAATAAAAAATTAACCAAAAGCTTTTTTCCTTTATCTACTCAAAATAAGTAATGCCTTCATTTTATTTTAGCCATTAAGAACAATTATTTAAATCAGTTTTTAAATTAAAAAATTGCTTCATTATATATTAAATTTATTCAAATATTTATTCAATAAATTTCGCATTTTTATATAATTTTCTTAAATTTATTTTGCGAATCATTCTGTAAGACTACTTCTCAGAATAGTAAATTATAGTAATAGTATTTATAGTGCAGTAAATAATTGTAATAGTATTAATTGCTATAACACAGTAAATATTATTAATTTCAACTATTTTTCGACATTGTTCCTATTGATTTAAAAAGAATAATGTGTGTAACATTATTGTAACATTATTAAAATGTTTGTTATATTTTCTACTGTAGTTTATATATTTTTTTTTAATGTAATATGGTCATTAATTATATTTCTATTAAAATACTGTAGTTGAATTTTAATTCGGAGAGTTTTTAAATTGATGTTTACTTTCATTGATTATTGAAAATAAATTTTATATACATGTGAGATTTTTATTTAAGTTCAAATAGTATATTCTTGTAACTAATGTAAATTAAGGTGTCTAATAATTTTTAATATTTTTTAAATGGAATTTGAAAGAATTTTTTTATGTCAAAAACTATTATTTAATTATATAAATAAGAGTTGTGATAGATATAACATTTCACATATATTTTCTCATAAATATATTTTTAAATATATCGACAAAAGATTTATAAAACAAATATTGATTCTTTAAATTTAGTAAAAGAATTTAAAAAAATTAATGAATTATAATAATGGAGTTTTATAATATCAATTTATGCAATATTTGATTTTTGTGCACATTAAAGAATTTTTAATTATGATACTTTTAAAATATAACTTTTAAAGTATATAAATATTTTTGTAAAACATTAATTATTAGTACAATATAGAAAAAATCCATTTTCGTAATGTATTCTCAGTTTTCATTTTAAAAATCCATCTTTAGTATATATTTTAACAGCTATATATAATACCTGCATTTCATATTGAGAATATTTCCCATATTGTTAAGATACTACATTAATATTTTTAATTATAATGAACTTACATTTTAATATTATTTATTGTTATTACAATTTAGTGTATCGGAAATGTTATACTTTTTAGGGTATTCAAATATGATAATTATATAGTATGAACGTTAAAAATTTAAAATAATACGAACAATAAATATATTTCCCTAATCTTAAGATTTCAATATTTGAAATAAAAACAAGCGTTTCACAATAAATTTACTGAAAGTCAATATCCAATATTCAGTAATAAAGATATTAAAAAATTTATTAATCAAAAATTACATTATTAAGACAAAAAAAAATTAAGTTCTTATATTATTAAAAATAAGTACATGATGATGGTAAATAAATGATCTAGGTTTCAAAAAGTGTTTTACGTCATCATAATTTTCGAATCATACAAAATTATATACCATTTAAATTCATATAGCAAATAATTTTTTTTGTAATTGAATGAAAAATGTTGTATTTTATTTTCTTACGTTAGACATAGAAATAACGTTAATTGTTAAATATATATTTACGATTAGTATTTGTGTGAATTATATTTTTATCTTATATAATTTTATTAGGAAGTTTTAAATATATTAATAATACTGTATCATTATAGTATATCATAGTCATTTTAAATATGTTACATGTAATAAACTAATTTACTTAAAAATATTTTTATTTAAAAGAGGATTTTTAAATATAAATTTATTGTAATGATTACCTTATATTATTTAAAAAATTAACTACTCTCAAAATATTGATTTTTTATAAATTAAATTTATAATAATATATAATTTCTCAAAAAATTGAATTTTTAATTAATAATAATTATTATAAAGTTATTAAATATATACATTTTCTTTAAATTCTACTTTAATATAAAGTAAAAGTAATAGGAATTTAAACTTTAAATATTTTTCTGAGGTTATTTAAAGTTAAATTATAAGGTATTATGTATAAATTATGTGCCATTTAAACACGGAGGCTATTAAAGAAGGGCAATGTCTTATTTATAATTATATATTGGAATTTATTATATATTTTATTATTTTACTAATTAAATAATAAACTTAAAATATTTTATAGGTTATTTTGTTTATTATAAAGTAATAACTAAATGAGCAAAAATAATGAAAATAGTTATATTAAATAATAAATAATAGGTATATATCAGTAAAGAAGAATTTGAAAATTAAGAAATACAAATTGAAATGTTCAAATTTGCGTACGGATGTAATAGTGAACATTTAATCATTACACGGGTAATAAGAAATCATTTTTATTGTATATTCTGTAGATAAGAATGAGGGAGTGTGAAAGCGAGAGAGTGTGTGAGAGTGAACAACACCTTACTATGGTTCGTGGTGTCGCTGGCCGCGCTCGAGGTCTCTGCTTGGATTCCAATGCGTGCGTCACACACGTGCGTTGTTCTTCTGACCACTCAAGTAATCAATGTCGTGAGCACACCCGCGAGATTCTTATACATAATAATAAGCATAGATGCATGTAGGCAGTTTCATGATAAGGTAAGGGTCCTTATTAGTTATTATTTATCTTTTCCATATTCTTATTTTATATAGATTTAAATGAGCCTATTTAATAATTCTTATATTTATTTTCTTTGTATATAGTAAATAACTGTAATTTCTTGTAGAAGCTAACTATATTAATTATAACCATCACATGACATAGAAAAGTAAAAGAGATATAACGATATGATTTACAAAATTCAGTACTTAAAATTTATAGAAAGATAAGGTTTTTGTTACTATAAACAGAATATTTTAAACATTATATTTAAGATTATTGTATTCTAAGATCACTATTATATATATTATGTATTTACATTTTTTAAAATTGTAATAATCAAGGTAAATTACTTAATACTATACATATAAAACAAGTGAAATGAAATAGTTATACATATAAAGTAAAATGAAATATATTTAATAAAATAACAAAATTGTACAAATATTTAATAAATTTACATACATTAAAATATCCTATTGTTATAATTTTTCTTAATTGTGCATTATTTCGCCAAGTTTTTCATTTCATTTAAATTTTTATTTTTAACTTTTTAAGTAAATTACTATATTAATTTAATTTTATTATTTATTTATTATAAAGTATAAGAAAGTTATGTATAAAGCAGTGGAAATAAGAAATAAATTTCAGTAATTTCATAATTTGTTCCTCTGCATTTATGAAATTTATTTGTTTTAATTTTAACAATATTATTAACATTTCTAATATTAAATATTAATTAAAATTACTTACTGTTACATTTTTAAGTAATAAAAACAAAAATAATAAAGATGTAATATATTCAAATAGAGAATTTATATATTTATAATATAAATAATGAAAATCTTAATAATGTACGAAAATATATGAATAATATTACTTAATTTTAAAATTTAAGCTGCTGCATAACATAAAATTTGTTTAATGTTCCTATAATATATTTTCTGTGTACCTAATGATAAATTTAATTCTCTTATTCAATCTGTTAACTCAATAAATAAAACATTTCAAAATAATAATTCTATGATTATTAATTGGCTTGAATTTAAATATTAATTATATAAAATGCATGTTATTTAAACATTTCAATTTAAGCATATTTTGTGTATTTTTAAAATCTTTCGAAAGAAGCATATCAAATAAACATTGATACCTAATTATATTATTTCTAATTATGCAGCTGATTTTCATCTATCGAATTAAATCCATATAAAAACAGTGTAAATATCAATATGAATAATTTTTGACTATTTTATTATTATTATTATGATTAATATCTTAAATATTGAAAATTTTAAAATAATTTTTTTATTTTACATTTTATTTTACATTTATAACAATTATTTTACATTTATTATTTGTAATTCAAGAAATTAATGAAGGTAGACAGATAGCAGATATAATACCATAAGCAACTTCATAAAAGTGATTAACAAATTAATATAATTAAAAAATTTTATATTATTTAAAAAAGTTTTAAAACTTTATATTTTAAAATTATAAAATACAGTTAGTACTTATAATGTAATATAACACTATGAGATTATTAATTCATATAATAATAAATTTTATTGATTATAATTTAAATAAAATATTTTCATATTTACATATTTTTGCATTTTTATGTTTATATATATTTACATTTTTATATTTACGTATATTTAAATATTGAATACATTTTCAGTTTTAATTATCCTAATTTGTATTAATTAATATTAAATCTTTAATAACAAAGTTGATAATGTTGTCATTTTCTCGACTACTGTATATATAATTCGAGATATTTTACTAAATACCACTGTATTTATATTAAATATTACTAAATTTTTGTTCTGTTAAGTGATTTCATGAGACACATACATTTTTTAATTTTACTTTAATCAAGTTATTTAAAAAATTGGTATTTTTAGTTAAAAAGATCGTGTATTCTTTTAAAATTTACATTTTCTTATATAATTTCAATACAGATATATAGATAATAGATATATACAAATAATAGAATATGGATAATAGATAAAATATAAGAAAAAATCATTATGCAAATACATTGCGAAAAATAGAAAATACAAATATATTTTTCTAATATTTTATTGATTTTCTAAAATTTCTTTTGGCATGTATTATACAAAATACAATATACTACGGGATTTTTACCATTTAATTTATTTATTTTCTTATTTCACTAATACAAATAAACGTATTGAAACAGTCAATTGGTTTCAAGTATCAAACTCATCAGAAATTCTCAAACATAAAATATCATGCATTAAAGATTAAAATAATGAAAGTGAAGATTTATTAGAATTTAAATTGCAGGAATTCAAAGAGATAGCTACTATCATAAATACGCGTCAAACATAAATATATAAATTAAGTTTGTAACATTGTGCGTATATTAAATTTTCATAAATCTTGTAGTTCTTTATTGTTTTTAATTTTTACTCAAACTGATGCAAATATATTGATGCTTGGATTACCTCATTTAAACACGAATATAAATAAATAAATTACTTTTTTTCTCTGCAAGTCTCAAAGAAGCAGTTACTTTTAAACCAATGTCTTACATAATTCTATTATGAGATCAAATTGTATGAATCCTTTAATATGTATGTATATTCATTGTATTATCTTATATAATTATAATATTTACAAAATCTGAAGATAATTTTTTATTATTACATAATATATATCAAATGTTATAAGTTATATACGTTTGTAGCATAATTATCTCAGGTCTTTTTAATTTAATCCATACAGTTCTAAGAAATGGACAGAACTATAAAATAAATAATTTTTTATTTGAAATATTTATCTTTTAAAACGAAGTATAATAATATTATCATTATAATATAATGTATTCTACTGTAAAATAATAGAATTCAATATAATTCCATATTTTGGACTCATATTCACTTTCTCACAGATTTTTAAATAGTTATAAAGATTGTTTATTTACTTGTTACAGCATCAGTGATAATTTATGTGTATTGTATCTTAAATTGACTACGTTTAGTTAACATAGTAGTTATGCAATATTGAAAACAGTTATTTGTTATAGAATGTTGAAATTTTTATGTTTATTTTTTATTTATTTTACGGTATAGTTTATTTTATCATAAAGTAAAGTAAATCAAGAAATTATTTTAAGGTATGTTTTTTTATTTGAAAATGTAAAAAACTACAATCTTTTATCGAAAAGTACGTATTTTTATAGGGTCAATAGAGAAAAAGAGAAATAGTTACGAAAGTAGAATTTAAAATAAAATCAGATATTCAAATTCATATATAATTAATAATTTACAATAAAAGCAGGAACTTTTCACATTGTTATTTAAGTAACACAATAAAATAATAAAATAACTTCAATATATTTTAATGTAGGTTATTCATTTTTTGATAATATTATTATATGATATTATTATATATAATGAATACTTACATAGTTATTTCTTACATTCTATTTTGTATAATATTTTTAGCTATCAATTTTTAAACTTATAAATTACGAGTAAAATTTAATATTATTATATATCATAAAACAAATTTTCTATTAAACATGGTTGTACGCAAATTAACAACAATGCTTATTTCCAAACAAAAATTAGTAGTATTGAATAATTATTAATGTAGATTAAATCTGCATTTGGCTCACTAATGTAGTGAATATTGAATATTTTATGTATTTATTCGTACTTTAAATATTGTGTAAATTAGTTTTTTTTGTTTTAAAATATCACAAAGTTATAACGTGAAATAGATTTTATAAAAATTAAATGTAAATCTTTTTTTTCTGGAATAAAATAATAGATGGATCACTGAAATGTATTATGACATTTAATTACATTATGCATAATTAATTTTCCAAGCTAACGATGAATTTAATAATTAATTTACAATTCAAACATTTGTATCATTATCATCATTATTATCATCATCCTCATCATTGTTATTATTATTATTATTATTATAAGTACTTGACTTATTGTTTTTATCGCATTAATAAATAAGAGAATGTATTTAATATTAATTTGATTATTTGAATAATGAATTAGCTTAGTTAAAATATTTTATTTATATAAAAATTGAATAGTTTTATCTTTTTTTTTGCATAGTAAGCGATTTTTTTGTTTTCAGAATTGAATTTATTCAAACTAATAAATAAAATAGTTTTTCTTCTGTTAGTTTTTATTTAGATTTTTCCATACATAACTTGTATCATATAGGGCAATACAATAAAACATTATAAACCTACAACTTTTTAATTTTAGAAAAAAAATAAATAATAGAAAATTTTTTAATTAAGATTAATTATTAATTGTGTTTGTAGTTTCAAAATTATAATTTATACAATTTTGATTTAAAATTGAAATTAATATTTGTCTGTAGATTAAAATGTACTGTTTGTTACTCGAAAGAAGCGGCTATATATAAGTATTTGTGAAATTAATATATTAATGATTAATATATTAATTTGCTTTAATTAGAGTTGTTGAATAATTAATATAAATACATGAAATTACATTAATAAAGTTATGAAATGTTATTAATATATAAACTTTTTTTTTCATATAGTTCCTAAAAAAAGTGCATTCATAATTGTATATGTAAAACATAACTTGTTAATTCTCTGGATAAATATATAATAAAATTATAGAATATGTAAATTAATTTTATGAAAGATTTGTAATAAATGAGTGAAAACCAATGAACCAAAGGAAGACGAAAAAAAAGGAAAAAAAAAATTTTATTGTGTACAATCGTGTCCTCGGTTGCATATTTGTAAACAGTGTAATGAAAATGTATAATATCCAATGAATTAGAATATATAATATATATTATTAAAACATCTTATCTTTATAAATAATTTTTTTCTCATTATTAAGTAATAGTATTTAAAAAAATGACTGCAAATTTATTTATATATGTATATTATTGATAATATATTTTTTAAGAAACTTGTAAATAATAATCATTTTTATACTTCCTGCTCAAGATATTTCTGGCAATAATAATAACTGATAGTTTTATATTTAAATATTTCAATCATTACATTTTTTTTAATTTAGAAATAAAAGTATTTGTTAATAATTATGCTGTCGTTTTTATTTGGGTTTTCTTTTAAATTAAAATGTTTAATTAATTTGTTATTATTATCAGTTTAAATATTAAATAATAAAAAAGGTTTTATTTTATCATCATGTTTATTTAAATTGTGCAACTTAATATTGACAATTGTAATTTTAATTCCATGAAATTTTTTCCGCCATTTAATTAAATTGACAAACTTAATATTAATTATTATTTCAATTTAAAAATATTCTTTGTTATTTTATTAATTTTTTCATAATAGTTTAGAAACGAAGATGTCACAAGATGGCAAACTACTGTTTTAGAAAAAATAAAATTACTCATTTAAAAAAACATGATATAAAGGGGAAGAGTTTAGGATATTTATTATATTTTTCATGCACTCTAATATTCAGTTGAATAATTTATTATTTTTACCATTTATACTTGTTTGTTTTCGATATTAATTTTGATATACATATATTTTTATATATTTAAAAAATTAAAACATTATAATTAATCTTATTTAAAATCTATTTACTTATTATTTTATAACATTTTGTCTAATTCATGTTGGTTATATGTTTTACAAATTTTTTTACTAGCCAAACATGTATATTGTTATTAAAATCAATTATTTTTATATGAATCTGATATGATAAGTATTCTATATAATCGAATAAAAATTAATAATAACATTTTAATTAATTTATGTTGATTTATTTATATTTATTTTTAATTATTTATAATTTAATTATTTATAAGTTAATCATTTTAGTAAACTAATATATCATTTTTTAGAGATTTTTGTTATGCGATAACGATATTAAAATAATGAGATGCAATAATTATATTAAAAGAATAATCTTTTGTTATATTTATTTATTCAATTTCATTTTGACGCTATATGATTTATATGTAAATCTAAATAAAGAATAAACCTGTTAAATTGGTTTTTATTATCTAAAAATTTGATATATTTAAAAAATAATAATATTCTGATAGTTTTATATGTTTTATATGTTAAATTTGATATATAGAATAGGAATATTGAATATAATGTTATTGACCAAATATTGTGATTGAAATAGTCAGCTTTTCTGTTCCATCTTCTCCGTGAAAATTGTATCTCAATTAAATAAAAAATAATATTTTCTAAAATAATAGTTAAAATTTAGAAAGATTATATTTAGAAGTTATTTAAAAGTATAATTTAAAAGTATAATTTCAATATCTTGGACATTTGAGGATAATACTAATTTTTCATTATTAAATAATTTTCGTGTATAATACAGTGAGTGGTTTTATAACTTTGAAAAATTAATTAAATTTGTTTAAGACAATGAAAATTAGAACTATATGTTCAATATAAGCATAATGGTAATAAAGCTAAAATTTTAAATTGATAATTTATATTTATTTACGTTTACAAATATTTTAAATATTATTCTATCAATATTGGATGTATTTAAAAATTTAACTTTTTAATTATATTATTTTAAAACTTTATAAAAAAAGCAAAATTTCATAGTTCATAATTGAATTTTAAATTAAACTCTAATTTTCATATTAAATGTGTAAGATTTAAAAATAATAAGTATTTATTTATGTAAGTATTAATATAAATATTAAGGGACATTATTATATATAAATGTCTAAAATATAGGAAATAAAATTGAATTTGAGATAATTTTTAAGAGAAAATCTACTTCTTTTTGAAATGATAAAGAATATAGAACATATATAATTAAACAAGTTAATCATATTTTACCTCATTGAAAATAAATTTTGCACTAAAACAATATAGCTATCAAATAAATTTAAACTGTGTTTTAAGCATATTCGATAAGCTAATGTATTACTAGTGTCTATATAAAAATAATAAATATATATAACAATTACTTAGATATTTTTTAAGTAATATTTTAAAAACTGTCGATAGAGAAAAATAGAGAAAATAAATTTACTATATTACATACACGTATTTCATTTTCATAAATAATTTTTATTAAAATAATTAGAAAAGTTTTATTCTTTAATGGTTGATAGCTTTTATTTTAAATATTTTGGAAAGTTTAAATTTTTTCTTACCATTTATAATTAAGTATTTTTAAAATCTGATTTTTAAAATAATTATCTTATTTATTGAAAATTTGTCAACATAAGTATACTATTTACTATGAGCTGGATTGTAAATAGTAAAATTAAGACGATAGTAATGCACTGGTCAAAACGAATGGAAATCAATTTACAGGATATGATTAACTAATGAGTAAAAAATGCATCAATATTAAATATTTTGCGTAAATTGCAATATTTAATTTCCATCTAGGAAGTACATTAATATATTATGTTTTCACTCATTTTTTTTTACAAATTTATACTTTAGCAATAAGTATTAACTGTATCCATAAGTAAGTCTAACACTTATTTATAAATTAAGTTTTTTAATTAATAGTTATAAAATCTTCTGTTATATAAAATCTAGTGTTCAATCATAATGATTCGAAATTACATCACATTCTAAAGTGAAGGACTTCAAAATTTGGAACGAGAATTTGTCTGCTTATTAAACAATTAATAATAAAGAAAATCGCCTTCATAAATTTTTGTTTTGCATTGGTTGTGGACGGTTCTGAGAGAAAGAGACCTTGTATTTTATATACAAAGCTTCGTGCGTAAGACAACCAGCGAGAATATGCGAGCTGTTTGCACTTATCGGTCAATGTCCTTTCTGAAGGTTTGGAACGCTGATCGGCCACTGTGTTGTTCATGTACGCATCTGACATACCGATCTTCCTATATGGCACGTATGTATCTACTGTCTATTAAAGCAATAGAATTATTTTGTTTCATATATGCTTTGATAATGCAGTTTTTCTGTATTTACTTAAATTTTAGATAAAATAGTTATTTATTTAGTTAATAAAATTACTATTTAATATAAATTTATATATAATTAAAATTGTCTGATACAAAGCATAAGTAAAGTTTTTTTATATTTAGACAAATAACTTATGTAAATATTATATTATTATATTATATTGAAATAACAGAATCTATTGATTGAATTATTGTGCACATTCAATTTATAGAAATATAATATTAATATTAGATTATAATGTTATATTATAATAATTTTTTTTATATTATAATAATTTTTTTTACATTATAATAATTTTTTTTATATTATAATAATTTTTTTTATATTATAATAGTTTTTTTTATATTATAATAATATATGATATTTATATTATAATATTATATTATAATAATAGATCTGAAATACTGAGATACCAAACTTGAAATATTTTATTTACATAAAAAATTAAAATATGATGAATAATATAAAATAAAATATCTTTAGAAGTACTTACATTAATTTTATATTTTGTTTGGCCAATCGACTTTAGATGTTTTATTTTAAAAAATATTTGTAATAATATGTGTTTATTAAAATTATGTATTTAAAAGATATTTTTAATTTTCAATAAACTAGACAATTAGCAAATAAAAATAAATATTAACAATAAAATTTTTTATCAAGACATAATTTTTATAACAAATTTTAGTATATAATAATTAAATAAATTAAAAAGTTATTTTATTTAAACTGTTTGAAAAAATATATTCTTGAAGTTTTTGATAATAATTTAACCATCTTCTACGGTGAAAATTCAAATTTGGAGATTGATATTTAGATTAAGTAAAATTTCATAAATTATTATATGAAAGCAGCTTTATGAGTTTTGAGAATCAAATTTAAATTAGATAAAAATTTAAATCAATGTATCTAATATGATATGAGGTCACTTTATACTTCAACAAATAATATAATTAATAAACCACGACATTCATTAATCAGATTTCTCGTTATTCGATATTATTATTAAAATGCCTTCTTATTTTATTTCTTTAAATTGTATTAAAATACGTTTAATTATTATAATATACTAAAAAATAACTGCATTTTGTATTTAAATATATTTTCATTATTATAATTTTCTGATGTTGTATTTACCGTAATATTGCTTCTCAATAACCAGAGATAATTTCTTTTACAGTAATTATTGTCGGTGGATTTTAGACTTTGGTCATTACAATTTATTTCTATCATACACTATATATGGATTTCTGGATATGCTTTATAGTAAAATATTTTTTTTATAAAATATTGGAAACAAGATTTAATTTATATCAAATTATTTAAATTTTCATGATTTTTTATTGTAAAGAAGCTAATAAAAGCATACTTTATAATTTTCAATATTGAAATCTATTTATTATAAATCATTACAAATAAATGTATTTATTTGTGTATTTGTAAGATTTCTGATGATAAGCAGGAAAAAAATATTATTTAGCTACAATATTATTGCATCTTTTTAGTCAAGAATAAATTACTCAAATTAATGAGTATAAATATTAGTGTAAATTAAAAACTGATTATCGATAAACATCAAGAATATATTATTTTAAATCGATACCGGTTTATAAGTTAGTAATTTTTACATTATATACAATTTTATAACAAACAATTATATAATTATTGGATACAATATTACTATATTCATCTAAATATAAATGTAATATATAAATAATTATATAAAATGCATATATAAAATGTAATATATTACATTTATTTCAATCTTTTTCTTTGATGTATTATATATTCTATTCATATAACTATTACTAATATTACTCTATTCATATCTACTCTATTTCATATAATTATTTTGTGTTTTCTACTAATGGAATGGTAAATATATACTTTTATACGCACAAATCATTTGTCTGTATATTTCTTATAATATAGCAATAATTTTTGTTTACTGTTAGTTAAGACATTTATTTTCGTAAATTATTGCAAAAGTCTTTGCATTATCTTTTAAAATTTTTTAATGATTCTTCGATACTGTAAATGTAATCGAAATCAAACACTCTATAAAAAGATTGTTTATCAGAATATATAATGAATAATATATTTTTATATAAACATATTTTTTAATTTTTTATTTAAATGTTTAATTTAATCTTCATAATATCGTTTATATTGTTTTGATAATATTTTATTAAAAATAAGTAACATATGTAAGCTATTAAAATAATAATTGACAAAATTTATAATTTGTATTATATTATTATTCAGTTATTCAAAATGTTTACATTAATTTTGTAGTAGAAATATTTTTAATGCTTATATCATGTAAAAACAGTTTTACAACAGAATTTTTATAAATAAGTATTTTAATTTTTATATAAGTGCTTAAAAAATTATTTACTGAAAATAATTTATTATAATAATAATACTATAAAAATTTTAATACTATAAAAATTTAAAAATTTTTACTATAATAATTTACATATTTACTATATATTATTAGACTCAAAATTTTTAAATACAATAATAATTGCAAATAATTCCCAGCATAGGACATATAGATAGCAAATTTAATTTATAAAACAATGTGATAAAGTATACAGCAAAATAATATCTTAAAATTAATTACATAAAATAGATGAATATTGATTATACACGAAATCCAAACATTTCGTACGCATTCAAATCAAACAGCAGGTTCGCGTGTCACTTTTACTGTTGTTGGGGTCACTCGAACATTGACCGTTCGCTAATTCTTGATTGTAACATTATTTACGTCAGTAAGACCTGCGTTTGGAAACGGTATTGCAAGCTCATCAATTTTTTCATTTTATTTACTCATTTATTTTTTACTAATTACCTCCTTATATCCAATCAATGAGACAATCGAATATTAATCGAGTTACATGTTGTATGTCGAAAATGAATTTCTCAGAACCGAAAACTTTGTAATATAACACTCTAAAAAATTAGTACGTTTGTATAACTCCTTTTTGTCTAATAAATTGTACAATCTCTTAAATAAAATTTTGTTGTACTGTTGAATATATATCTACTACTGTAGATATTGTTAATATAAATACTAATATTATTACTATTACTCTTACAACTATTGCTATTGATACTGCTACTGGTACTGCTATTGTTTTTGCAATATACATAATGTAAAAATAGTAGTAATTTTTGATTCATGTTCATTAATTTCTTTTTACAATATACAGAATATATAATATACTACATTCTGGCTTTTGCCATTCCCTTATCAGTGAATTACTACTGTTTCAAAGACATGCTACATAGAATAAAAAACTCAATTTAAAAGATTACGAAATCAGTAAATAAGTTATGAATGTATATAATTATTTTTATACGTATTTGTTATGGCTGCGCAGTAATTAGCTATTACGCGGCAATTGATGGTACTTTTTTCAATTATCGTTTTAATAGAGCGCATCAAATAAAAATAAATAACGTAATTTATTCGACTGATGGAATAATATTCAGTATTATTGCTATATTCTAATTTGTTAATAATTAACTTCAAATATTTAATATATACATTTCAATAGATATTTAGAGTTGTTTTACAAGCATTAACGAATATATCAGTAAATTGAATTTATAAATATTTGATCGAACATTGTTAATCATTCTTTAATAAGAAGGCTAAGGTTATTTTGGAAATTTATTATTAGTTTGATATAAATGTTGTACTTTTCAGCATTATGGGGTACAAATAAACTGTAGTCAAATTTGATGAGCGCTAAAATCATGGAAGAAATTATATTCAATGTAAATGATTACTGACGAATTATATCAGACACGTTTTGCTAGAAAATTTGTGAGGTATACGGTACTGTTTATGTGAGAAGTAGTAGAGTGAAAAATATACTTTGAATTTCTATTACTACTATTAATACAAATTATCTTTTACTATATTTATAATAGACTAATAACTAATATGTTTTTAATGTTCGTTCATTTCAATTTAGACATTAAAGCATTTTTGTGTTAATGAATTCGACAATAGTTTATTCCAATTATATATATATATTGTATTTGTATATATTTAATATTTTGAATAATTCCATATTATATACAAATTTTTAGCAATATAAAATAATTTTAATATTTCCATAATTTTATAATAATAATAGTAACTTAAAAATTACTATTCAAGATTAAACATTTACAAATAAATAATCGAATGATAAAAGTATAGAGAGTAGTTTATTGAAATAAAAAAATTTAATAAAATAATATGTATATATTTAAAAAAATGGCCATATAATAGATTATAATAATTTATATTTGACACTTTTATAATAGTTATGTTAAATTTCTAAATGCTTGAAATAATAAATAAATTTTGGGATCAATAAAAATAATAATAATAAATATTACTTTATTATTAGATCTACTAAACTATAATATGGTTAAAATTTAATAGTAAATTATAAAAATAATATGATTTATAAAAAATCGCAATAATTTTTATGTACGATTCTAATGATCTTTCGTTTTTTGATAAAAGATATATCAATATGGAAAATAATTACGATTATTTGATACATAATTAATAATTAGAAAATGTATAAATAGTTAAATAAATACAAAAATATAAAATTTTTAGTATATAATTAATTTAATCAATACAAAATATAAAATTTTTAGTATATAAATAATTTAATCAATACAAAATATAATTAATCAATTAGATACTACTATAATATTTAGATTCTCTTCTTCTTATATATGTGTTTATTATCATATTTACATACGTATTTATGTAGAATACTTTTAAATAAAATAACGTTATTAATAATAAATTAGAAACTAATATAATTAAATTGTTATGTATATTAAAAAATGAGAAAATAAAAAATATTCTTTCTTTCTTACTGAATGAATAAATGTAATATAAAATATTTTTTTTTTAATTTAAAGATTTTATGATTGTCACTGTACAAGTACATATCTGTAAACTAAACCATCTTATTTAATACAGTATTTAATATTATCTTTACCAGCGACAAGTTATATATATTTACTATCATATTAAAATTATAGTAATTACATTAATTAAAATTTTTTAAATTACATAAATTTAAATTTCTATTTTAATCCAGTATGAAATAACATTGTATCTTATTATATTTTTAAAAAAATTAAAAAAGCAATTTGTTTATAGTATTTCATAATATATATATTATTAGGAAATTTTTTTTTAATATTGACGATTTAAATTAATTATATTGTATATATTATATTATATATTTATATAATTGAAAGTGCATGATTAATAACTCAATATTTTGATAATTAAAGTATATGAAGTTTTTAGAATTATAAACATAGTTACTATTTCATATCTCAGTTGCCTATTCTCAGTTGAACATTCAACAATTTATTACTTTGATAAGATTATAAATTGATAGTAATATTTTCAATCATTATTGGTAATACAATATATTATATTATATAAATAATATTATATTAAAAATATATTATATAAATAACATTTTTATGCATAGGTGAAATAATAAATAATAATGTATTTTATTATTTCATTATTTCATAACTACAATCGTAAAGGTTATAATATATATAATAATATAGTTTAAGTATTGTGTTCACTATCAGTATTAATGTAAATAAATAAATCTTTTAAAGACATCTCTATATTAATTGTTTTTTTCAATAATTATTGATATCCTTGCATACAAAAGAATATTAGATTAAAAAATATTGCAAATAAATTATTTACTTATAATTTTGAATAATTTTTTATTTTTATGAATTTAAACTTTTGTTTTGTATATAGTTCTCAATATCTTATGTTAGGAAATAACTTTAAAAATATATGTGTATGAAAAATTGCGACTTGGAGATCGTTTAAAACTGTTGTTATTGTTGTCTCCAAGTGCATTGCTCCGTAAACTAGCCTCTCAGTAGTAGCATTTAATATCTGCACGTATATGTAAGCTGCCTTTCTCTTGATTATAAAGTTTGAATATGTAAGCGACTTTTATATAGAAGTATGTATTCAATGCCGTTCTATAAACATGAAGTCGTTAGCATAAATGATGCTCAATTCATCATTTACTCACTACATCACACATGTGATTTAATAAGAAAATTAGATATTGCTTGGATAAAAGGGAACATATTTTATTTACTGTCTTATATATAAATAAACAAATAAGTGAATCTCATGTGGATAAATGAACTATTACGTGTACGCATATTACATTTGTAACTATTTCTGCGATACATCCGCAATATGCAATGTGGAGATATTGGACAATTTATTACTCTGTCGATTTGTTTGTATGGTTGATTCCTGTTCAGACATTATAAAAACAGATTCGCATACAATAATTTTATGAAATCATTTTTTAATATCAAAAGTATTAAAATTATTGTATTTATTAATTTTGGCTTTTCTATTATAAATAATAATAGCTACTAAAATACATTTAGTATTTAGTATTATATTTAATATATTTATATATTATATACAGTATTATATTTAATATATTTAGTATTTTAAATATATTTATTAAAATATAAAATTAATATATATAGCTGCTAAAATAATTAATTTATAAATAAAACCACTAGACTTTATTACGTTAATGATTATTCTTTGACTCTTTTTAATTATGTTGTTTATAACGCACTTTTACTTTTGATAAACATAACTAATTTCAAGGAATAAAAATATATTATTAATTAATTAATCATAAAAAAATTAATGTAATTATTAATACAAAGAATTAAAACAATATTTTAAAGTATTTCAGTTGATGTCGGAATTGTACATACGTATGTATCTTCTTTCCTTACCATGCACTTTATATGCAGATTCATAGTTTGTATTATTTTTAGATGTATACATATTTTTTTTATTTTACAGTTTAATTTTAAATTTTAGTTTTATTTTTGTGTATGATTTTTAATACCCATTTTCATTTCCTTGTTTATTGTTGCACTACTAGATATCAGCATCAATAAATCTTAATATACGCATTATTAACATTTTTCAAAGTTTGTAAATATGATTAAATCTCATACAAAATTTATATTTTATGAGCATCAATACTATATAATGATTAAATTCCTTGGCATTTAGTCTATTTCAGAAGTCATTACATAAAACTGAAATAAATTAAAATAATATTAATGTAGTATTTCTCTGTAAATGTATTTTATAAAAATATATTGGGCAATATGTAAATTTAAATTTTGTTAAATTAATTATTGTGGCTTTATCTTTCATTCATTGCAAAATCATAATTATTTTCAGTATATACGTGTCTATACTTTTAATATTTTTAACATGTCCTTTAACATATTGTTAAAAATCCCTTTTCATGAATGTCTTGAGTTATCTTATATTAAAAAGCATAAAAATGTTGTATTCATTAATTGGCATTAATTGATTCAAAAAAAGATTCTTGTTTTGATATTTCTCACATTTTCCGTAAATTGTAAAAAGAGACAGAGATCTTTAAGAATTACTAAATAGTCTTGTATTAAATAAATAAAGAGAATATTTTTGTAAAAGGTACCAAATGATGCATCAATTGGAAATATTATTATATAACAGTAATAATATAACTAGATTTAATTTTATTGTAGTTTATAGCGTCACTCTTATTCATTAATTAAATTTAGAACGATGGCGGTGTGTTTTCTTTAGTCTAAAAGATATTCATAAAAAATTACTAATATAGAATAATGGAATTAATTTTTTTATTAATAGTACGATAATCTCATCTTTTAAACTTTTTTTTCAAATAACTAAAGTCTGTCTGATTTTTCATTGGTGAATACTACTGTTTTTACGACAAAAAACTTTATCTAACTAATTCTATTATTTTAAAAAAGAAAGAAAGGTGATTGATACAATATTGGTATCGTTAAGTAAAATATATATGTATTAGAATTTATTGATTTGTGGTTAAAAAATTTAGTTAAAGTATTTCGCACTTATTAAAAAAATACAAGCCAAAGTCGATTATTATTTTAAAAAAGTTATTAATTAGTATAAAATAAAATTATGAATAAAAATATGTAATAGATTTATAATAAAAGATTGTTTATTTTAAAAAATTATATTTGATTTATAGAATATAATTAGGTTAAATTTATGTTGCTTGACATATAAACTATATTTTTTAGATTTAGGCATATTTACAAGAAAATTTTTATTTTTTCTTAGATTTTTTCATAGTACATAGTTAATATTTTGATTATATACATAAGTTTCTTAGTACTATATGATTATCTATAGGTATCTCATTACTGATTTAGCATTTTATTATTTTAAGAAATGAAATAGCATTTAAATTAAGAAGTAATATTTTTATATGAGCTTTAAATTTAAATTTATATGAGATTTAAAATAATAACTAATCCTGAAAATAATAACTAAAAAATTAAGAAAATTAGATATTTTTTAGAATTATATTCTTCAATATTATACTTCTTCAAATAGTCCATTAATATTTAAATTATTTTTATTTTTTATAATGTTTTTTATACTATAAATTAATCAAGAATTTCGGATCGTATCTTGATTTCAATTTCAGCATCCTCATTTCACTTGAATCCTTTTTTCTGAAGTTTATTTTTAAAAATATGTAAGAAACATCATTGATGACGTAATATAAGTATTATGGCAGATAAAGTAGTAATTTATATATTATTTCACTTAATTATTTCATTGTTTTCCATAATTCGACAGCGGGTTCGCAACCTTGATGAATGAATACATTTGTCTTTATTACATACAGCTTTATTTCTTAATTTTTTTTAAATAGTGATAGTAATAAATATTATGCGATGTATATATCAATAATACTCATCAAACTTTTCTACGTAATTGTTTTTTAGTCTTCGAATAGCTGTAAATGATTATAACTACTCTATATATCATCAATTAGTTTTATTTGGGTATTTAAACTTTATTTCTCATTACGAATATAAGAAAAAACTCATTTCCAAAATACGAAATAATTAGCATGCAAATTTTTTAAAATGATTATTAGAAAACAGTACACTCATAGAAAGTAACGTAATTAATTCCATTTTAATTCACAAAAACTTACATTGATCCTAAAATTCTGTAGACACAAATATAAATTAAATTGATTAGTAAAATAATTGAAGAATATTTTTTCTTAAACTTCCAGATATTTCTTTTTTCTTAAATCCTTGCTCATATAAAAATCTAAAATATTTAATAAAGATATTTTATAATACATTTTCGCGTACACTATATCAGTTTCATATGCATCACTTTGTAATATTTGTTGTTTAATATATTTCTTTATAAATATTATTTAAATTGTAAAATGTATATTATATTAAAATATTTATTTAATAGAAAATTATGATGTATCAATATTTAAATAATATGTATTCATACTTAACTTGTGATATTTAAAATCTTCTGTATGTCTACTATTTAACTTTCAAATTATTGATACCATATACATATTTTTCTGAATTATAAAATGAAAAATGTGTTGCAATTTTACAACTTTTTTTATATGACTTCCACATCTTTATATTCATTCATTATTTTTAATGTTGTTAGTATTACTAGCAACATCTTTTTACCACAATAACATTAATTTTATCGTACTACAATTGAAATTAATGGTGCAGTAATGTAAAAATATCGAAATTAAGTATGAGTTAACTATAGAAAATAGTATTTAAATTAGAAGAATATAGAGCAAAGTATGATTTTATGACTAGATGTCAATATAGAAAATAGTCTACATATTAAAAAGTATATTAATGTATAAAATATATTTATTTCTCTTTAAATATATTTTATATATTCTAATTTATATTAAGAATTTCTGTAGGATGATGAATTTTAGGAATAAAACTTTTACATAAATCGTGGTGTGGATAAATTCAAAAAATTAAAAATTCAAATTTATTTTATAGACGAAATATATTCCAAAATGATTTCCTGAAAATTTCCGTAATTTTGTAGAAATAATTCAAAATTTTTTAACTTTTAAAACATATATTTTTAAAAGAAAACAATTTTACAATTATTATTAATACATAGTTAGATGATTCTGATATATCATCAAATTATTTATCATTCTGAAGGCTAAAACAAATTTTATGGTTTTTTATATCTCTCGTATTATTTTATCCTTTGAGTTAAATGAATTTATATTTCATTTACAGAAATAATTCGTATATATAAACATAAAAGCTTCTTTTTGTGTTTTCAGTATAACTTATTATTTACCAATTTTAATTTACAGTTTCTTGTTACTTAGATACTATTATGTAAAAATATCACTGTTTATCTCTTAATTATGCCATTTTTTAATTTCTCCACTTACTTTACAGTATTTTTTAAAACTTTCATTATTTTTTCATGTATATTTTAAAATCTTTGCTTTTAAATATTGAGGATTGTATGTATAATTTTTCTTTCATAATTTTTAATATCTTATTTTACATGATATATAATAATATAAATATATTATATTCGTGCATTTTATTCAAACTGTATTATATCGATACTTGTATTTATATTTTTACAATATATTTATATATTTATACAAATATAATATATTTTGAATTTATTAGTGAAGTTTTTCATATTTCATTAAATAGTATTAGAGCTTATATTTCCAGTAAAGTACATAAATATGTCTGATCTATATTCAAGTTTTTATTATTTTGTTGAGTCATTAGATGTATTATATTAAAGCAATTGTGAAAGTTGATATTTGATGCCTTATAAAACCCAGTAATAAATGAAATAAGCAAAATGATGAGGAACTTGTTAAACTAGTATTGAAGTATATCTTATTCGGTGGTAGTCGAATCCGGTAGGCCATCTTCTTAATTCATAAAAGCTCAATTGTGACGGTGCTCATGAGTAACACAAGAGGACAACTAATAATCAGAGTGCAATGAAAAGAAATCATCAAATCTACGGTATCTTATATCACATATATACGTTTACGTATGCATGCCATTTTACTCAGTGAAAAGGTAAACGACCGGTAAAGTAGTAGGCTTCAAAGTACGTGAGTTTATGATCTTCAGAAATTCTCCCTTGATATATGTGTATGGGCGTGCGTATAGTCTCTTAAGCTAAAAAGCAAGAACGAGCGGCTCATGACGTCGTAACCGAGTGACCGAAAACTCAATTAGCTTTGATATACTCGAACAAGTACACACAAATAGATAGGTTGCCATGTACGCATATAAGGAAAGGAGTTGATGCTAATTTCAGGTCGTTGAACTGACAGAGATTGGAATTGCTGCCCCCGCGACCGTCACTAACCACCAATACTCAAGGGATACGATATCAACTGAGTATATACATACGATATGTATATTATGCATACACCGTGGTGGGTGCAGATAATCCAGTAGAATTATTGATAATCATGAAACATAAATATGTATTTGATCATTATGAATCAGAGCTAATATTTGAATCAAGTTAATTTTTTCATAAGTAAAAGCATTAAATAAAAAATATCGTAACATTATAATATTAGAGATAATTTAAATTTAAATTATTTAAAGTCAATATGAGTAAAAAAATAAGATTTTTAAAAATACTTTTATAACTCCAATTAATTTTTATGATTGTTAACTTTTTATAATTTTTTATAGATTTTTTATAAAGATTTTTACAATATTATGTAATAATAATTGAATACTTGTAAAAAATTTCTTAAATATAAAAAATTTGGTTAATTAATGTTAGTAAATTATTAGGAATGTAAATAATTATTATATTTATTCACTGTTGAAATATATATATAATATTGAAGAGTTTAGTATTTTTAAATTATTACACGAAACATAACTATTTTTATTTAAATTTTTCTTACCAATGCATATTTATTTTCAATTCATGTATAATAAAATTATAAATAACTTCTTGAGATTAGTATTGTCTATAAATCAATTATTTAAATTTATACTTATTGTATTAAGAATAATTTATACTTTGAGAACTACAAATTAGTCTAATATAATATATTTCATTATTATTAATAAATTGGATTTAATATGAGTAATAATCATAATGCAAAATAAATTTTATCTAATGTTTTCGATAATTCTTTTATACACTCTTTAGCCTTCATTTTTAACATTCATTAATTATATAAATTATTAAAAGTAAATGTAATTTATCAAAACTATTGTTGTAATCACTTTATAATCTTTACTAGTATATTATTAAATAGATTATATAATTTATATATTTGCGCTAAACTGATTGTAAATTTAATAATATTTATGTGAGTATGAAATAAAATAGATTTTTTATTAAAATTTCATAATTTTTTATTGTTAATATAAAACCTTTCATCTGATATAGCATTATCAATTAATTAAAAGATATTAGACATATTTCAAGCACCTCTAAACATGGTTAAATATTTTAAACAATAATAAACGTAAATATAAAATATAAATATATAATTAAAATATAAATATTAATATGTATATAAAATATAAATATATAATTAAACTATAAATATTAATATGTATATAAAATATAAATATAAATAACAATCATTTAGGTTAAATAAACTGTAAATATTTATAAATTATTAATAAATATTTTTAAATTAATTTAAAATATTTTAATAAAAATAATTAAAAATTTCGAAGTGATTTAATTCTAAATATTTAAAAGTTAAAAAACTATAAATTGATTTTAGTGCTTTAATTTATTTAAGAATCGAAACAACCATTAATGCTTTTTTTAATTTTAATATTATTTACAAGAATATGTTATTATCTTTTTTAGGAGATTTTACTATATTATATTGTGACTTTTTTTGTTTAGTCTTTGCTATATCTTAATAAAAAGTGGTTTTATTATATTAACCAAATATTTTCAGATTATCTATGAATCTGTTATATTGTATTACTTTAAATTTCATTTTGGTTTGAATTAATTTGTATATATGTATTATAAATTAATTAGAAACTTAAATTTTTTTCATTATAAATTAATTTTATCTGTTTTTAAATTTATCTGTAACCTAAAGAAATTTTAAGCAATTCGATCTTTTTTAATATCTTTTATAATAAATGAATCACAAATTAGTTATATATATTTATTTAACTTAAATCATTGTTAATTTAAAGTTTATTTGAAGGTTTTAAAATTTATTATAGATTAAAAAGATTTTTTAAGCAAATGATAATTCTATGTTGGATCAAAGATTTCAGGACAGGAAAATGAACAAAATGATAGAAATTGATAATTAATAAAGAGGTTATTTCTTAACATTATACTATTTAAAAGTATACTTATTTAGTAAGAAGATTTTAGAAGTCTCACCTAGAAGTATTTTGTAGTTTTGTGTTATACTTCAGATAAAAGAATTCATTTAATTGGTTTTGAATATTAGTAATTTATAGTAATAAAATTTGTATTTATTATATATATGTTGATGTGTATATTATAATTATATTATATGGTTAATAAGAAATAAATTATCGTAAAGAATTCTTTAATATTTACAAACATTTTGCATTATTTGTGTATAATTTATATCAATTGCTTTAATTACCACATCTCATACTGTTTTTAATGAATTATATCTTTTATTGATTATAGAAAATAGTTCATTTGTGGATAAATAACTTGTTAGAGAGTAGTTTGTCGTTCTTTAACAATACTTTCTATGCATGCATCTTCATATCTAGAACAATACCTTTTTTTGAAAAATAATTTTTACTGACACAATAAATTATTCTTTTAACAACTATTATTTGTGTATTATTGTAGTACTATTAATTTGTGAATATCATATTAATAAATTTATTTAATTTTGATTTTTCATTTTACAGCATTATTGTGATTATAAACTTGATAAAATAACGTTATCTAGAATTTAATGTTTATAAAATATTTATCTAAAATATAAAAATATAATTTCCTTTGAATAACTAAATTGAACTTTAAAGGGGTTTGTATAAAAACTAAAAATTTTATAAAATTCATATACAGTATTTATGATTTATTTTTATTATTATTTATACATTAATAATGTAAAATAAGAAATTATTAATTTATATTTATTAAGTAATATAATTATTAAAAGTATAATAAAAAATTAATATTTAGGTAATTTAGTATTAATTATTAACTATCTATTACCTTTTAGTAAGATTTCATACATTTTTCATACAAAATTTTATTCGCAATTTTTAGTAATTAAACTTTTTTTTTAGTAATTAAATTTTTAGTAATTAAATTTTACTTATTTCATATGAGCAGTTATCCACTTATATTGTATTATAAATAAACATATATAAATAATTCAAATCAATATTAATTTATTAATAACTAAGATAAATACTAAGAAAATGACAGTAAAAATATTTGAATATTTAAAGGATTCTAAGTTGCTTTTGTATACAATTTATATATAAGTAACTTTTAATAATACAGTAAAGCTTACAAATATTTCATATTATACAGTCAAGTATAGGATGAAAATTACGGCAAATAAAAAGAAAGTCAAACGAGTTCAATGTGTTGACGCGGAATGCGTATAATTTTATTGGCAATGCTTCGCACAGCAAATAAAAGTATTCACTAAGCACATTGAAATATAGAAACAGACGTTGACAGCAACAAAGGATTTCAGTTGACTTAGTTATTGTTAATAATGTTAATTGATGTTATACCAGCTGATATGAGTTCGCGCAAGAATTACATAATTGACCCATTATCTTGTTCAAAGAAATAATAAGGAATAATGTCATATACTTATCCTAAAATAGTTTTTATATAAAATAAGTTATAATATATTATTCCAGCTTATAATATATTACTGATCTTCTGATCTGATTAGTTTATCTTATTTTATATATACATTGTTTAGAGGATTATGACATTTATTAATATTTTTATTATTTGATTCAACTTATAGATTTTATTATAATGTTAATTATATTTTACCTAAATTAAAGAATTATGTAAAAGCAAAATGCATTAAAATGTGATTCGTGTATACTTATCTTTGCAAATTTATATAAAATCAGGAATTTACGCACGAATACAAGTCTATACTTTATTATTATTTATATGATTAGTGATAATTAATTACTATGTATTTTATCTTTATGTGTTGTAATACTCACACTATATTAATTATACCTAAAAACATTTAAACTTTAAAGTCAGTATATTAATTAATCTAATATTAAAAAATTAGACAGAATTTGTCGAAACATCTTTTTTTAATGAACATTCAGTTAATATTTCATAATTACAAATTATTATATTTATATGAAAAATAATAAAAAATATGAACGTGACTTAAGATTAAGATAATCAATTAATATTAATTATTCATTAATATTTTAAACATAATTATATTGATAACATTCATCTGTTAATTGATAACTTTATTTACTATACCCATACTTTTGTATGTCTGTAATAAATTTATAAAATTTTATTCTAAAAGAAGTAATATGTATTAAAAGTACTACAATGAATGAATTTCATAATTATGCCAAATATATCTTAGTTTTATGTTGTATAGTTTTATAGTTGTATTTTATTTAGATCGTGATTAAAAAATGTATATGAATTAAAATTTCTATTTATCAAAATATAATTTATTCATTAAGAACACTCTTTACTTTAAAAATAATATTGGAATATCAGGAAAATAATTTTGTATTTTGTTTTCGTTATAGTTTAATTAATTTTTTATTTTATATTTTTTATATTTTATGAAAAACTTCACACAGATTTTTTTACAGATTCATATAATTAATTGATAATTACTTTACCATTCTTTCTCAACCTATCTAATTTATATATTCTTTGATTCATACTTCAGTTTAAAATTTCTATATATTAATTGGTAATATCTAATAAATTATTCATAGAATAATAATGTATTTAACGGCAGTTCTACATGTCAAAATAATATTTGAGGAATTCATAGAATCATAATTAAATAATAATATGCTATGTACTTGTATAAGATACCTTATAAATCAATGATTGCATCGGTAACAAATTCGTTTGTAACCAGAGAAGCAATGAGGAAGTGACTCACTCGCGCCAGACATTTCGGGTTGCAACGGTCCGATGGCATCGCCGACAGGTCGCCGACCCATCGCCATTGGTTAGTAATGTTAACGGCTGCTTTCTTAATTATTTTTCGTTGAATATACTTCCGCACCAGATTCATATGCATATGTATTATACAGTATACATTAATTTATAAATTGCTGTATAAAGTCATTATTATCTTTGCGCAAACGCGTGATTCTCTATATTTATTAAAAAAAGTGATGAAAAAGTGCGATGTACATTTAATAAGAAACTGCAAATAAAATTTCATGAACTTTTGAAATTCCGATATAATATATATTATGTTAATTGTTTGTATCGATTTTAATTTGAATTTAATTTTGTATTAATTGCGTCTTTTTTCATTAACAATCGATGTGTTTCTATTTTGTTATACGTCTCATATAGAGTATACACCATCCAATATATATATTGTTCAATCAAATTATTTAATTTTGTATTTGTATATATAGCATTATTATATAAATTTATTTTCGTAATATAAATTCCATGACGAATGTAATAGTACTTTTTCAAAATACAAAATGGACTCAAAGTATTTTTCATTAATTTAGTAAATGCTATGAAAATTTAAAAAATTATAAAACTATAAAAATAATAAAGACTATAAGATCTATAGATGTTGTCTTTTTTAATTTTATAATCTTGTCTTGAAAATCTAAAGAATTTCTACATTAAAAAAAATTCATATATTATAAATTATAATAAAAATTTCAATTATTATTCATACAATGTTACTCAATGTTATTGAATAATACTTTCTTATATTTACATAAATATACAAAATAATGATTTTATAAATTTAATATTTTATAAATATTAGTAAGTATAAAATAAATTATTTGAAAAATATGGATTTTTCTGTTATATAATGGTTTTTATGTTTATTACATTTTACTTTGATTAACATCATAATCATAAAATTTATATTACGAAAATTTTCTGAAATACACCAGAGAATTTTATTACTGTAGTATAAAAGGATATCCAAAAACCTTGTAGTTTTATAATCTAACATATTAATATATAATAGTTAAATTCAATTTAGTGATTGATGAAAATAAAAACTGATAAATGAATAATTTGATTAATTGATTACGCATTCTGATTATCGCATCATGATTATTCATTCGTAAGTATTACTTGTTCTACCTATACTACAAATATTTATACTATATACTATTGTAAATTGCAATTCCTTATAAGAAAATATTTTAAATAATTTAGTTTTACAATTTTTTTACTTATTTCTTACTTTTTGACACTTGATGTTGCTTGACACTTTTGTTAATTGCAAAAAAAAATTATTCTTGCGAATATTCAACAAAAGAATCAACTAAATTCGGTTCATTGTATTGAATTTACGTACAATCAATTATAAAATGTTTTGTACGTAATAAGTTATAACAATAAAACATAACTATTTTTTCTTCTATATCTCATATTTATTATAAATTTATATTCATAAATCATTTTTATAAATAAATTTGAAATTAAATTTATTAATAATTTATATATAATATGTAATATTGATATATTTAACTATGTTGTATACATCAGAATATAATTTAACCTTATTTTATTATAGATGAAATTTTCAGTAATGGTTTTATATACATTTAACATAATAGATTATCAAGTTACTAAAATTAATTTTTAGTAATTGAATTTATCATGTTTTCCAAAAAATCGAAATATTGATAGAAATCGATAGATATTGATAAATATCTATAATAATATAGAATGGATATAACGGTTATTTAAAATATTTGTAATGACAAGTATCGATTTAGGTTTCTTACAGTGTTTGTATTAATAATTGTTATAATTTTTTTATGATGTTTTTATAATTAATAGTAAAACAATTCTTGTATTTATAATGATTTTTATAGTACATTGTTATTTTCAAATAAGCAGTATTATAATATATAATATATTATGAATATAGATTATTAAGTCTCTAGGCTTAATGTGTTTATTAATAATTATATATAAATATTGTTCTAAATTATATATCAATGTTTTTATTTCGATGTATAATATACCAAAATACAATATTAATTATTTACATTGTGTTATTATATATATTAAAAAATTATTTGAATGAAATCTACTATTAAATTAAGTTTGTTTACTGTCAAATTAATCATAGTTTTTTAGTTTAAAATTACTCCATTATTTATTACATTCGAAATTTATTATAAGAATTACTAAATTTGTCAATTTATTTATAATGTTTGTTATATAAATATTTGTCATATGTATTAATAATATTTGTTACATAAATTTTTATTACATGTATTTATAATAATACAAATAAGTGAACATTCCCTTGTCAATGACAGATTTTAAGTATAAATTTAACATTTAGAAATAAAAATATTTTAATAATAACATATCAAAATATTTGTTTGAAATTTAGTATTAAAATTTGAAAAATGTGCAGTTAGTGCATAAATAAATATATAGCGAATAAACAACGCATTAGAATGATGTATGTCATCAGCAAGGAATATAGTACGAAGTTACAAGTTACATAACTAAATGCCGACAAAATACATAATGAATTATCTAGTCTCGTTTGTCGTATATTTACAATTAAGAAAATATTTTATTAGTTCATTATTTTGAAGCTACTAGATACATTCTTCCATACTCATGATTTGGCCATTTGTATCAATGAACATACGAAAACTGGAATATTATGAAATGTATTGAAAATTATTTAAATAGAAAATATAATTTCAAATTAATAATTTATATTCATGATAAATGTTATTAATAGTATAGTTGGACTAAATATAATCTATAGATAAGTTATAATACAGTTATTAACTCTGCTTTTTAAATGAATGTATCTGAAACTAAATGCTTGGTCCGTTACACTATTTCCATATTTGTTATAAATTTAGAGTAATATTTAACCACAGAAACAAACTTTATAATTGTTTTTTTAATGACTTTATTTTCATCATTACTCTGAAAATATATTTTTTGATAAAGTTAAATCTTGTATCTAATTATCTTTTATATTATCTAGAATAACTATCTTTCATTATATGATTCTTGTAAAACCTACATATATATATATATATATATACTGTTTTTGTATTTAACTATTTATTTATTAAACAATTAATCATAACATATTGATTAAAATGAATCTGTGATATTATTTATATATATTATATATGAAATAATATAAAAATATTTAAAAACAGTTAATGTATCATTTTAATATTTATGAAAAATTACAATAATGCTCGTTTTATTAAATACTTTCTAAATTGATTATCTGAATAAACAATTCAAATAATAAAAATAATAAAAAGCACGCAACAAATTTATCGCAATTGCTTACTTTAGTTGAAAATTCTTAATATTCATGAATTTATATATCTATTTTTATACTCGAAAAATGATTAATTATTTATATAACTTGAAATTTATTATGTGTATATAATTTATAAATTATTGTATATATGTATAATTTACATTCGATAATTAGTTATCACTAAATTTTTAATAATTTTTAAATTCTGAATTTTTTAATATTACTTTTTGTCTATAAATATAATTTAAATAATTGCTTTGATTATGATTATACATATAATTTTTTAAAAAATATTTAAACATGTATATTTATTGATTGGTTTATTAAAAATACTGAAATTTAGTAGAGTAAAAAGCGAATGAATTTTTTCTATATTAAAATAAATATAAACTCAGTAGAATAATTGTATAAAATATAAAACGTAATATAATATACATAATACATATATTTATATTAAATAATTATTATTAATGGTAGTTTAAACTTGCACTGCAAATATTAATTAATGTAATATATCATTACTTATTGATATTTAAATAAAATAAGTATTAGAGTATAGATACAGTATAGATCGAAAAAAAATTTTAAAGCAAATATGTTGCAGATTATGAAATATGAGAAGAAACGGTAATTGCAAGTATTTAATAAACTTAAGAGTTCGTTGAATCATTGAGGTTACAGTTTTCGGGTGAACTCGACCCAATTTCTAACGGGCGATTTATGTGTGTGTGAATGGGCTACATACTGAGTATGAGTAAGGAGCGCCGAAACGAATAACGGAGTTCTGTCCAAAAAAGAACTCGCGGGCCCCACCGTTATCAGCCACTAGAAGAAGCGAAACCAGTCGATTCAAGAAAAGGCGGAAACAAGAATAACTGGCGCTCGATACAATCGTGAATTCCATTCGACGATGAGTCTTGGCATGTAAAAATTGAGCCATTTTTGTTTTGCTTTAATTTTTTAAAAAATTATTTTTTCTATTAACTAAATTCATAATTAGAGTTCTTTTTAAAGAAATTAAAAAACTTTTTTCTATTATTTTAACAATCAATAAGTTTAATAATTTAAGTCTTATGCTAGAAAATTACTTCGAATATGTGCAATGTATTATAAAATTTAGATTATATATTATAAATAAAATACATGATACTAAATGAAAGATCTCCGTTGTTTTAAATGATATTCAAATATTTAAGCTTTAATAATTAAGTTTCGATTCATACTGATAAATACACATTAATGGTAATATTATATTAATAAATAATTAAATATACATATATATTTAAATATATATTATATGTATGTACTTTATATCATACAAATATATAATATAATAATTATTTACTTACGATTACGAAAATTATTATTTCATTATATGTACTTATGTATCTAAAAAATATAAAATATTTCATTCAAATTATTTTTATAAGTTTAAAAATGTTAAATTTTTTCTCTAAATATTGATTGAAATTTTATTATAAAAATTTATGATAATTTTTGTAAGAATTTTTTTTATTCATGTATATGTAATTTACTAAACTGTAAGTTCTCCTTTATGAATGTGGTTTGATTATTATAACCTTTTTATATATAATTTAAGATGAAATCTAAATATATAAATAAAATTAATAATTTACTTGTACAAAAAATGAATTATTTGAAATTATGTAAATAAGATATTTTAAAAATTTATTATTATTTATAATTTCCAAGATTGTATATAAAAAATCAAATACATCATTAAATATTTTGAATATTTATATATATATATATAATACAAAATATTTTTATTTCAAAACACATTTAAGTATTATATTTAGTAATTTTATAATTAAATTGCTTAAATATATATATAATATTATTTAGACCATGTATATATATATACATATATATATATAGCATAAATTATGTTCTTTATTTTCTATATACATATGTGTGGTATTAATTAATTTATTATTAATAAATAAATAAATTAATTAATATATATATATATATATATAATTGAATTATTCCAATACTGTAATGAAATATTGTTCTATTTGAAGAAAAACATATTTTATGAATGCATATGTATCATATTTGATTAAAAAATGAAATGAGTATAAAAATCGTAAATTAAGTTATCACTAAATATATAGTAAAATATGTGATCAATTTTTTAAATGTGGATTTTAAACCTTTTAATTAAGGTGTCAGTAGGTCAATATAATTTTGTTGCTTATCTGAACTAATATACTTTAATTTATTGCCATCTAAATATATAAATATATAAAGTAATTCAAATAAAAAAAAACATAATAAAATGAGTTCTTTTCTGAAATTAAATATCTGAGCCTATTGAAATATATTATGACTCATAAAATTTTTTAACATATTTTTAATTATTTGATATTAAACAAATATTATATTATACAATTAATGTATTTGTCTTTCTTTTTTCTTTATATTTTTTAATCTTACTTTTTTAACTATCTTACATTTAAGTTTGATGAACTTTTACAGAAGTTCATAATTTAAAGTCATCATTGTGAATTTTATTCTATCGCTCTATCATAAATATTGCTGTATATAACAAACATAAAAACATAAAAAGTTTTGTGTAGAATTTACTAACTCGTGTATACTTATTCATGTAATATTAGAAAATGCAAGGTGTGTAAGCAAGCGTAACATTACGTTGGAAGTGGAGTCTCGTGCAGGAATGTAACCAACAAGGTAAGCTGCATCGGAGCAATGTCCTCGTATGTAAACAATCAGAAATCGTGCATATTTTACTGCTTAGAAATATATTGACATTTGACTTTCTAATTAGAATTACGTCGAAAAATTACCTTTCAATGATATATTTAATAATATACTTGTGTGATTACTTCAATGAGTATGAAAAAAAAATTAATATAAATTAATGGAAAAATTTTTATTTTAATAATATAAGTATTAATTATTTGAACTTTATAAATCTTCTAAATAGACATAAAAATTACATGTTATTTTAGACTTAAATAACTTTTATTGAATGTTTCTGTAATAATAGCACCGAAAGTTTTTTCGATAACTTTAAAAAAGTATTTGTAATTCACAATATAAAAAAATGTTCAAATTGTTTAAATAATGTTTAAAAATTTAGGTAGTTTAAAGATTAATTAATTACTTAATAATGTAAGCATGTTTAACCTGAAAATAAAAATTGCAAATTTTCTGTAATTCTTTAATAAAATTAATAAATTTATATTAATTTTGAAAATTATGTTTTAACGAATGAAACTTGATACAAAATGAAATTGATACAAAAATTATATATATTATAAGGGTTCAATTTTCTATATTTATATATTTTTGCCTACTTTTATAAATTTTATTATTCTATTATAATTTTATTTATTTTGTTATAAATTACACATTATTTTAATTTAATAATTTTTGAATATCAATACAATTTACATTTTATTGTAAAATTTAAAAAGCAAATTTAAACTATTTAATATATATTTCATATTTTTAAGTCTTTTTGTAATATATGGTATTGTGAGATTATACTAGAACATCAGCTATTATTATAAAATTTTTAATAATTTTTTTTTACTTTTCTTTATATTAAATCTTATTTAAAATAATTTTATTGATTATTCATCAATTAATAATTCTATCTAAATTCATCAAGTAAAATTCCGATTTTCTTGAATATTATGAAATAAAATGAATCATTTTTACGGTTTTAAATCTAAAAGTGCATCACAATGATCCATTTGTAAATTTAGATTTATATTTTAATTATTTTATTGATAAAAACTTATATGTATCAATATAATTCAATAAAAAGAAATATAAAATTGATCTTTTAGAAAAAGAATTATTATGTAACTGGAGAAATACTATCTATATACTATACTACTATCTATACTATCTATAAATAAATTTATTAAAGAGAACATTGGAATTCATTTTAATTTATCTTAGTTATACGTGTATTCCTAATTTTTGTAATGTAACTGTTTTATTTTAATTTTAAAAATTGTTTCTACATTAATAATGGTAATTGTTTTTTTTTTCAAAAACATTTAATTGTATTATTAAATAATTGTTTACTGGTGCAAGAATTAATTATTTAAATGTTTTATCTATTCTTTAATATTTATCGTTACATATTCTAATATATATATATATATATATATATATATATATATTTATTATTGTATTATAAAGACTTGTCGTTATTTATGCAGACCTCGCTAGTTCAATGAACCAAAGAAATTCTCTTTCGACGAGTATAGCCTACGAATGAAGGTGTTGTTCTCCATTCGAACGGTCGTTCAACTCGGCTATCAGGCTTAGACACAACTCAGACTTAACTACTGGTTAATTCCACCTCCTCTATCTTTTATATTTTTTAACAATGCTGTTCTTTTAATATTTAGTATTTTCATTACTTTATATTTACTTATGATACTTACCTTATATCACAACTTTGTTATTAAAATATTTGTAATAATAATGTTTAATATAAAATAATAAATAATAAAAATATTATTTCATGTGTAATAAATATATCAATAAGTCTTTAATATTAGATTTTTTAAAGAATCACTACCAGTTCATTATTTATTTATTAAACTAATAAAATTAAATAATAGAATTAGTAAGCTCTGTTTTACAATGACGTGTTGTGAGCTATTTTATAGTATTATTATATAAATAGGAATAAAAATATTAGAAACACAATACTAATTTTTAGCAATAAATATTGTTATGTATTTTATTATCTGCTTTTACACTTTTACTCATCAACTATAATCATGAACGTATTCAGGAGAAAAGTAATATTTATTTTCTTCCTTCTGTTTATAATAAAATTCTATCACTGTCTTTATTTCAACACATTATTCATATACTTGATCATTGCGATATATGGCTATGAAGAACGTTGATAATTTAAATATCTATTCATATTTCGGTATTTGTGAATACAACTTTTTATACATTTTGTATTATATATCAATATGTATATGTCAATACACTTATATCTTTACATTATAGATTTATAATTTATTTTACTTTTTACATAAATCATATGTTCATTGATCTATTTCTGTAAATGTCTTGTAATCTATAATTATGAGTCTTGTAATCTATAATATAGTTTTTGTAGACATTTGACTACGCCCATTTTTTACTTTCTATGTTATCTATCTTATTATTAAAGTTGTTATCAAAGTATTTCAGATTATTCTAAAATTTATTATGGAAATCATTTCAAGGTGTGATATTTGGTGGCGGCTTTTCTTAAAATATGAACTTACCATAGCAGAGGACAAGTCTTTCAAAAAAAATTGAAGTAAAAAGGAGATTATTCTTCAAATTAAGAAAATGAATAATTCGTTTGAAATTTTTTTTTAAATAATTTTCAAATACAGATATACTCAATTAATACTATGAACCAATGAGTGTTTTTGATAACAAAGATATCTTTATTATAGATTGGTTGATTTTCTACCTTGTATCAAGTGGTTTAGCCGACTATAAGTGGACGATTCTCATTTGTATAAATTGGTTTTTTATTCCAACATTATACTCAATTAAATATGGTTTATAATATCTAAAATACGTCGCATTAAAACTGTTTTTCAATTGCGATTTTATATCTAAATAAGCATTTTTGTTAAGCCTGTTGTTGAGCTATTCGACCTGTGATATATACTTTATGAATATCGTGGATGCTTGTGGCAATTAAAAATACAACAGTATACTTATGCAGCCTCGTTAATTTTAGAAATACAATGTATTTATGATTCTTTTTAGTGATTTTACTTGTGAGAATCCATTATCAATGTGCATAGTCGATAGAAATGGAGCATCAATTAAATCACTAACTTTAATTAGGCTTGATAAACGGAATGGCTGTTAAAATGTATAAATTAACATATTCTCAAATATACAAATTTGTGTAGTTATGTATAACTAGTTATTTCTTAAGATATTCCTGGATTTACTTTTTTTACAAGACTCTAACATTTATCGTTGACAAACATTTCATTTACTTATATACATGTATTAATAACAGGTTTTGGAGTTTTATTTTGTAATTAACTGTATTTAATTAATGAATACGCTATAACTTGATTAAATTTTAGGATGATGTTGGAATTGTACATGGGGTCAACGATTGCGACTTCTTTGATGATTATACATACACATTGCATATTCTAAACGATATATCATGTCAATATTAAGTTTATAATACGACAAAATTAAAATCAGTCAATATACTTATGTAATGTTTTATCTATATAGTGCACTTTGCTATTCAGAAAACTCATAATACATTTGTATAATGTTGATTTTTGCGTTCGAGTTAAATATTTTAGCAATATCTAACCACCAAAAATTTAATTACTAATCCCTACGTTTTATATGTTTATCTTTGTTGAACTTCTAATTCAAACGCGGATATAATTAATACGCGGATCATTGCAGAATATATCATTTTATAATCTAAATCGAATATAATTATTTTATTTTCGTCTTTTGTCTTTATAGTTATCAGTGAGTCTATATTTTTGAGTGAGTTTATATTTTTATAATAGCCCCATATTTTCATTAATTTGTTTGACTGTTTAATATCTGATATTTTTTAAAATCATCATAGTTTTTGCAGCTATAAATCAATTCCATTTGCTGTATATTTTCATGCATGTGATTGATGATAAATAACACTAGTTTAACTAATACGCTTCATTAATTTTCAAAATAACACATGCTACTACAATATTGGAGAAACGATTCGTTTCTTTTCTATCATTACTTTTAATAATCATAATTATTTTATATCCATATTTGATTTTAAAGTTAATCCTGAAGTCCGTAGGAAATGTTTTCTAGATTTATATATTAAATCATGAAAATCAATGTATTCACGTTCTATAATAAGCATTTTTTAAAAAATAATTAGCCGTTTTTTTATCATAACGATCTATTATTTTCATAAAGCTTTTACTTATAGGTGTATTAATATTCTTATTATCCGTAGTTAATCCATTACTTGCATGCATATTTTAAGGCTATACAATTATTTGCATAATTATTGGATTGTTTGAATGCCTTGATTTTGACTAGTAATTTCAGTAATTTGCCACTTTGACAGACATTATGTTAAAGAAATGATTTATTTGTATTTTTTCAATATTATAATTGATTTTTATATTTCAAATAGTTTTATTGCTAAATCGTTTACAACTGCATACTGTACATTATTTCAGATACACCTAGTATATCCTCATTTAGCCTATTCGCTAGGTTTTTGACACACATTTTACTGCATCATATTCTCGATACATCTTTTAAAAACGTTTAAGCCCCTGCTTTCTTCTTTTAAAAACTTTGGTTCCATCAGTTGTTCATTTTTTTACTATTTATTTTTTTACTATTTAATTCTTTTTCTTTACTATTTACATTTATACTGTCACTCTTTTAATAGAATTTGCAAAAATTACAGAATTTTTATTTACGACGACTTATTTTACACACTATCCATAGTAATATATTATTAAACAAAAAATTATATTTTTACAGTATAAAAATGTATAATATAGAATAAAATTTAAATAACTAAAACTTATGTAAAAGACAATAAGAATATTTCATACTAAATAAAACGCATCAAAATTTGTTTCTAAAAATTCAATCTTTTTTAATAAAAATATATTTCATATAAATTTAAACAAGAAAGTATGAAATATATGGTTATATTTAAAATTATTCTACACTTAATAAATAAAAAACAATATTTATAATAAATGACTAACTATTTTTATTTTACGATAACTTAAATAAAAATAAATTTATAATTACTTAAAACAACCAACTTAATTAACTAATTAAAAAATTTATAATTATAAAGTTTTATTGCAAAATACGTTTAAATAATATACGTAAAAGCATATTTACTTAAAATTTGATGTTTCCACAGATATTTTCTTTGTTATTAGTTTTTATGTAAAAATTTATAATGATAACTTGCAGTTTAGTTTTTCGTGTATAAATTTATAGTGATAACTTGCAGTAAAATAAAATAAAATTACATTGATATTAAAATAAATTTATATAAATACGTTTAAATAACATATGTAAAAGCATATTTACTTAAAACTTCATTTTTCCACAGATATTTTATTTGTTATTAGTTTTTTATGTAAAAATTTATAATGATAACTTGCAGTAAAATAAAATAAAATTATATTGATATTAAACTAAATTTATATAAATACGTTTAAATAATATACGTACAAGCATATTTATTTAAAATAAATTATTATAAATTAGTATTTTTTAAAAAAATTTATAATGATAACTTGTAATAAAATAAAATAAAATAAAATTGCTTTTATTTCCGAAAAATACTGTAATATAAAACTACAATATGTACAATATAACAACATAATTTTATAATACTAGTAATGGATAATTGTTAATTTTTTTAATCTACTTAATTTATTCTTGTAAATTTATAAAATGTTATAAATTTCTCTATTAAATTTGATTTTTCAGAAACAAGTAAAAAAATTCGATTACATATATTTAGTTCAGTTTAATTCAATATTATTTAATATATTTTCGAGTATGATTGTCTCATATATGAAATAAATTATGGACATAATATATTGTCACTATTAATTTACTAAATACTATGTTATTTGAATATTTTTCATAATCTTGTTTGTACATGGATGCTTCACATGTGATATACTTTTCACTGATGTTTTTTCATTTGAAAAGTATTTAATTTATTATTTTTATAATTCATTTTACTGTTTTACTATGATAATATTGTAGAAACTTTAGATTTTAGACATATTAGAAACTTCTAAAAATTGGTATAAATTATCGTTGTTTTACTTGGAATCTTATTTTTTTTTATAAAACGTCATTTCATTAAAAAATTTCTTGTTTATTATTCATTTTATTTGATTAATATGAATATAAGTAAATTATAAAAATTGATATCTATATTTTTAAATATTTCAAAATATATAGTATATTTTTTTCTTTTTTCTATTTATTAAAAGCTAATTAATTTGAGTCTATAGCCTTATCTGACAATATTATTATGATTTAATACATTTATATACGCACATACGTGTGCGCACGTGTGTTAGAAAATTACAATTATACTTTACATAAAAAATAAAAATATTTCAGGTTAATGACATTTAAATATTTTGCTGTAGTTGAAGTATAAATAACTAGAATATTTTATCTTTATATGAAAAATATTTTTGTTGGTAAATAGAGATATGGATGTTCCATATTTCATAAGGTCATATGTCATAAGGAAATTTAAATATTATTTAAAACAAATATTCTTATACAAAGTAAATATTACTATATAAAACAAATATTATATAAAACAAATATTATTAGATAAAATAAATATTATTATATAATAATTATTATTATATAATCATAACTATTATATAATAATAATTATATAATAACATTAACATTATATTATAAAATAAACATTATTTGATAAAGCAAATATAATTTAATTATTAATATAAAATATAATAAATTAAATTCTGAAAACGTGTGTTCTTATTCGTAAATTAATTTAAAATGTAATAAAATGCACTTACATAAAGTAATTTAAAAACAAGTAGAAGAATTATATAAAAAACATTATTGAAATAGAATTTGAATTTAATGCGTATATTATTATTGTAATAATATTATTTTAATCTTATTAATGTATAAAATAGTAAATGTGAAATTAAATATTGTTTTATTAAAAATCTAAATCGCTAATTAAGTTAATAGTGGAAATCATGCAAAAAGATCAGAATCCACACGTATTGGTTCTTGTGTGATGATCGTTATGACTGTTGCGCATTCCCCGAAATGTTTTTCACATTAGTCAAGGTTAGAGAATGGGAGGAAGAATTTTAAAAAGCAAACGAAATAACATCTACGCATATATACACACACCACGCGTAATCTTAAGCGCGTGTTCGTAGTCAATGACACGAGTTCATAAGCTTAATAGCCCATTGACATACGTATCCTTGTGGTTTTTGCGTCATCAATCAAACGTAAGAACCAATACGTGTAGTCATATACCTAGCATCACAACGACGTCGTTGCTCAAACCTCCTGTCTCACTCAGGATTTCCTTTCTTAGTGCTTCTGTTTCCTTATGTGCTTTTTTCTTCTTTTCAACTTTTTCTTTATTACCTTCACTTTTACTTTTATTATCTTTCCTTTAGATTCACATTTATCTTTCAATTTTACAAAACAACTGTTTCAATTTTATTTAAGAACACAAACAATTTTAATACGTTTAATCGAATGCTCTTTAATTTTCGTGTATGAATATTAATTTATTATTTTATACCATAAATCATTCTAGTTTTTTAATATTCTAAGTCAGTCTGTATTTTTCGGTATTTAAAGTTCTATGAGAGTATTCAATCTATTTTAAGATTGTAGTATATTTAATAAACAATTAAGTAAATAAATTGTACACAATGAAACAAAAATATTATAATTTATATTATTAGAAATATTTATTAGAAATAATTATATCAACAAATAGAAGCAATTTTATTTATTATTTGTATTTAATAATACTGCAAATATATAAATTACAAAGAATTTTTTTAAATTTAAATTTATATGTAACTTGAGCTATTATTTAATAATTGACACTTTTTTATATTTTAGAAGTATTTTATAATAAATAAAAATACCGTAGTACCAATTATATTTAAGTTATATATAATTTAATCATAAAATTTGTTTTGCAATAGAATAATTTAAACGTATATACATTCAATATATTTTTACTGTATTATAAGTATAATTTTATGTTTAATCATAATAACTTTATTATTTAAATAAGCACTTACAATAATTGTAAAACTTAGCTTTATGCTAGATAAAGTTTTATTTTCTAAAAAAATCTTTTTTATAATAATTAAAATGTGTTATTAAAATGAACAAATATCTAAGAGTATTACTGAAATTATACATGAAATTAATTATTGAGTAACGCAAGAATTTGATAATAGAAACCTTTTCTTTAACAAAATTTATCAAATATATACTCAAATCTATTTAATAAAATATGATCATCTTTAGACTGTATAATTTTTCGATAATTTTTATGGAAAATACACAATTTTTATTTAAAAATTATAAGATAATGTTTTGAATAATTAAGAAATAAAAATAAAATTATTATCAAAAGAAAATTGTACGTCTAAAATATTAAAATGATATAACCAATTTTTTAATTGCAAACAAATTATAAAATAAATAAATTACGTATATGTTTAGTAAAAATTATATTTTATGAATTTATTACTAATATTCTTTATTTTCTTATTCATATAATTTTTTTTTATTCATATATCCCATTTATTTCGTATGTAATTTTTCACGAAGTATCTTTCAAATTTAATTTAACTATTTGATCAATTTTTCGATATTTTAATTAATATAAATTTAATATATTTGTTATCAAATTTCACAAAATAATTTTAGATTATAAATATTACTAATATTAAATAATCATACGTTAAAAATGGTTTATAATATTTTTACACATATGAAGGCATCAATTTTGAAAATTTATGGAAATTAGTGGTTATTATGATATTAAACTATTAATATTTAGTTCAATGAATAATTTAATTTTAGCTAAATACTTGTTCTTAATGAAAAATATTTAAAAATATATTAATTATATAATATTTGCTTGAAAATTATCTAATATTGTTAATTGAACAATTGTAAATTCTATATGTAAACATTTCATTTAATGTTTACATTAATGTTTAATGGAAATCTGATCAATAACAGAAAATATTTTAAATTTATTAAGCTTACTGTTGTGTTCAAATATTTTTTTGAAATATATAGAATCATTTTAACAAATTATACGTAACTCATGTATTTTTCAGCTTTTACTTTTATTTTAAATAATTCATACATGACTTTTTTCTTATTAATGCTTTTTACTATTCATCAATAGCTTATATGAGAATTTTTTACAAATATTTTAAATGATATCTTGCAAAAATTCCAAGATGCTAACATTATGTAATGGTTAATGTGCAATTATTCTTTGTGAGTAAACTTTATTAGTATATATTTTGCACTGGTAATGTAAATTTGACTTACAGTTTACAATATTTAATATTAATTTAGATTTATAGAATTTACTTAGTTTTAGATAAGTTATTATCTGGTTAAAAATTCTGGAAAATAATAAATATTAGACATTTTTATAATTGATATTTATATAATTTTAGATTGAAATTTTTATAATTGAATTTTCTATATATTATTACACTATTATTATATTGTTTAAAATATATAATATTATTTAAAATAATTTTTTAATTTGTAACATTTTGTAAATATGAGTCCATTACTAATAAGGTGTTTAAATAATCGGAAATGTTATTAATTTTATTCTTATTTTACTTAAATTTTAAGGATAAATCTAAGTTATAATTTTAATAACTGTTTTCGAAGATAATTTTCGAAGACAATAGTGTAATTTGTCTGTATTAGATAATTTATTATTTTTATATACTCCATCTTAAAAAGCTTAATATATAAATTAAAATATTTACTAGGAATTTTTCTGTTTTATGATAAAAGTTATATTATGTTTATTATTTAGGACAGGCAGCTAATATTTTAATAAATGTTCAAGTAGTGCTAATGGCATCGTTTTATCGTTGATGTAATATATGTATAAATTTGGAAAATGCAAGTTTATTTGTATTATAATTTATATATGAATCATAGTTTTATTAAAAATCATTGTAAATGTGTTTTAATATCAAGCTTACAATAATAAATACCTAATTCTCACAATTTAATGTTTGTCTTTATTTTTTAGTTGAACATATGCAAAACTAATTTTTATGATCATTAACAGAGGTTAATGAAAATGGTTTATAAATTACATTAAAGAAATTCTATATTGATCCATCTGTAATAAAAGATAATAAAACAGATATAATAAAATTTAGTTAGTAATATTTTAGCTATAAATATAAATAAAGTCTAAAAGAATCTGACTTTAGTTCATTTTTAATGTTATTTATTAACTATTAAAACAGCATAATAAAAAGTTGACTGAAAAAAGAATTGGAAAATTTGAAACTTTATAAAAGTAAGAGAACAATATAATAAAGGATATTTAGTTATTGATATAAATAAAAAGTATTTATATACATTAAAATTATTATTGCCTGAAGTAATTGATTAAAAGATATAGTTTGCTAAATGATATTCAACGTAATATGATAAATATGTCATATACATTTTCCAAATAATTCTTATATAGATTTTTAGACGTCTGCAATATTACAATAAGAAGTGTACAAAAGTAATTTAAGAATATATATGTTGTATTTTTATGCTGTATAATTACATATATATTTCTTTCCACATATAAGTTTAATTGTAGAAAATAGTAAATTGTAACAAAGTTAATCAAATAGCTGTATAATTGTATATATTCCATATAATATTAGTACTGAGCATATATTATATAGGTATATTAAAACTTAAGTACCATCTCAAGCAATTTTAATGGCTTAATGTTATGCTATTTATTAAAGGAATTAATTTTAATAATTAGATATATCAAATTATTTGGATAATTGTATATATTACATATCGTATTATTATTCAGTATATATTATATAGATGTATTAAAACATAATTATGTTACACTAATTATATATACTATAAATATAATATATTAATGATTATATGAATTAATGATTATATGAAAAACTTCTAAGGTATACCAAGTGATTTTGATAGCTACCATATATATTCTTGAATGGAGTGATTTTAATCGGTTGAGAACAAAGAATGTTAAAAAAATGTTTTTTAATATTAGATATCAAAAGCCATGATTTAGTGATTGTATCATTTTAATATATTAAAACTGTTTCAAATCCGTTTTTGAATTGAATTATTTATTATGGGTTTTAACATTTATTCTATATTATTAAGATCAAGTTTATTTCACATATATACATTAGTTAAGCGAATATTATTTTGTTTTGATGTGTTTTGTATTGCTTTCGTTATTGTACTATGTAAAAAGCATATAATTTTTTTTACTTTAAGCATAAATTATAGTAAATAAATTAGGTCACTCAACTTTTTTTTAACTTAGATATATGAGGAATACATTTAAAAGATAGATATATCTGAACATCCTATTTTAATTGGCGCTTTAATTTGTAATTTAAAACAAATTAGCAAACAAGATCTAAAAGATTATTGACCATGAAGTAGTTTTCTTCTTTATTCTACTAGGACTTGGGAGTAAAAAATTAATTAGTGTTACTATGATTTTTCTTATTTTAATATTCTCTTTCGTCATGTTTGTCAGTATATTAGAAAGAAGAGTGAGAAGAATATTTCTCTTTGTATATATATTTGTATCGTAACTACATTCTTTCCACAGGATTGTTACTATAATTATATTTTCATATTGCTCTCTCAGTTGTTCTCCTTGTATACACCACACCTATTATTTTAATAGTATTTCATTTACTTAAATCCTTATTATATTTCTGATATAATATCTAACCTATAATTAACGTAAATATTATATTTATATTATTTTTGTACATATACGGAATACCATATTTGTAAAATTGCATTTAATTTTTTATTAAGAAATTTTTATTTATTAACAATTATGAACCCAGGTTATAATTATTGAAAAATAATATCGAATTATTTCTTGTTTTGGTATTTTTCCGGCACATCTTTAAGTATATTATAGTCGCTTGAATATGCGTACATTTAATCTTTTGTTTAAAAGTACATTTGCAATATAAAGTTTAAAATAAAAAAGTTATTTAGAGATGTTCTTAGAATCTAAATCTGTTTTTTTCAATATATTGGAATTTAAAAAATCAATGCTTCATGATTCAATCAGATTGAGCAAGGATGAAAGTCTAGAGCTTTTATAGTTAATAATCTAAATATTCCACTGATATTTAAATTACAAAATTTTGTAAATATTTCAATAGGGGAAAACACGTAAGTTTTTAACTACTATTACGTTGTATGTATACAAAAAAAATTTACAATTGAAAACTCGTATAAAGGCTTTGACTAATTTATTCTTTACTATTCACGAAAGTGTTCTATATTATATATTGTACACTGATCTATACAGAAAATAAACGAAGTAGTAATTTATTCTTTATTAAAAAATGGCTAGTTATAGCATAAAATATTATTATGGTAAGGTTTTACATAGTTTCAATTGCATTTTCTTATTAATACCTTTGCTTGAACATTAGAATAGACAATTGAACTTCAAATATAATATACTATTTATATAAATAAATTTATTCTGTATGTATTTATAAGTAGAGTTTTAAACAACCTTTATAATGAATTCAATTTTAAATCGACGAGTGAATGTGATTAGTTAAATCTTTTTTTAGTAGTAATACGAAGTCTTTGAAATTAAATAATCTATAGATGTATTATTTTCACCAGAGTTCTTATCATTCTAAAATATTTGCATAAATGTTGGTTTATACTTTGAGTTATTGTTAATTATGCATCAAAATATGTATTATTTTTACGTATGAAATATGACATGATTCTAAAGATATTACAAATTTTCTTCATAATAAAAAATAAATTGCTGTGGGTTTGATGGGCGTCTGATAAATTAAGGTATATCGAATAAAAGTTCATCATTATCGAGGTGATATAAATTTTGTTTTTAGATTGGTTTTAATTATTTTTACCTCAGCTTTGACTTAGTTTGACGCAGTATTTTCAACATTATAATATTTTATTGTGCAGTATATACATTTTAGAAAAATAGAAGTTTTAAAAAAATTCTGAAACATTAAATTCAGAATAGTCGTATATACGTTTATAGCTAAGTTATCATTTATAAGTTATCTAACACGAACTTAAATTGGACAAAATGAAGAAAATTACTGTTTTATATTTTGTATAATTACTTCATTATATTATGGTGAATAAGTACTCTAGTTTTATTTTAGAATGTTTTGTTATTGTAGTGTTTTATTGGAGTAATTAGTTACATTGAAACTTTAGAGAAGAATATAAATAAAGATGATTCTTTTTTCACTAAATCAATCTCTTTGAAAGAAAATTCGAGTGACACTATAATAATAATAATAAAATCATGCCTTATAATCTGATATCAACTGTTTTTAATTTGTAGAACTTGTTATAATTACCGATGCAAAAATTATTTTTTCGGTAGTGGTAATTCCTTTGTTTTATTTAATAGAATGTGAATTTTTCTTAGTGCAGTATTTAAAAATTATGTCAAAATAATTGAACAATTAATCCATTTGTATTTATGTATCCATAATACATAAATACAATTCCGAATATATAGGTATATGTATCATTCTTTATATATGGATATTTGTTTAAGTATGGAAATATTGTATTACCAAATTTGCACAGGTCTATCTATTTTATTTTTTAAACAGTTTCAATTAATAATATTTTTATGATATAAATAAAAGTTTCAAACTAAAATTTTTTCAATACTGTTGTTGATGTAAAACCTGAAAATCAATTTATTAATTTCATGTTGTAGAATGGCCGTTAGCACTAACATCATAAAATTTTTAAATAAACCTTTATTTAAAAGAAAAAATTTATTTAAAAGATTTAATAAAATAAACAACAAAATTTTATTAAAATTAATTATAGTAATTATTATTCATATACATAGTTGATTTACTTACGTACATACTAAGAGGACATACTGAGTGTGGAAAATATGCAGTTGTATCTTCGATTGTTTATTCTTAGCATGTATTCAATAGTTTAACTAAATACATAGATATTTAGATATTTTTAGTAAGGTTTAGTAAAGTAAACAGAATATTTGTAGGATTTTATTTACATAATGATGATAAAAGTTTAATATCATAGTGACATTTATACTCATTAATTTTTTAATTTGTCAATGAATTTATATAATCACAGTATAATATCAAGAAGATTCTATTAATAAATAAAACATATTGTTTATATATTTTTACAAAAATTAATTAGTTTTATAAAAACTTAAATCTTACTATTACACATTAAATTTCATTTCTTTTATAAAGCATCATTATTTTAATCAGATTATTAACTGGCAACGTATAAGTGTATTTATTGTTATTAATTATTTATTAAATTATTAATTAATATAAATATGGTATTTGTATGTATTTTTATACCATTTTTTATTATCTATTATATTATTTTTATTTAAAATAAACTTTGAATAAATTGTTGAAAATACCATTTTATATAAATTTAATAATGTATATTAATAACGTTTTTGCATGCTTGTGTAAAGTTAGATTTGTGTAAGTAATTGAAAAACTTGTGGGACTTTCTTTGGATTTGCCTTGTTTGCAGAATTTTTTAGGAGACACTTTATAAAAGAGAAAGTGCTTTAATTTGGGAGGGAGTTAGTGAAAGGTCAGGCTTGGATGCAACCGAATCTTTCTTATATGTGTACTGAACTCGAAACACGAAAGTAGGCCTTTTATTACATAATATTTATATTAATAACTATTTCTATTCCCTACATAAAGATGAAAATTAATAATATGTTAAATCATTGTAATAAATAATTGTAATAATAATTGTACTAAATTCAATATTTGTTCCTTTATGTGATTAGATAGTATTTCTGTTGGAGATTATTTAGGAGTAATAATATAATACATTTCAATTTTTCTATAATTTATATAAATATATAAATATATTGCATATAAAGTTAAAATTAAATATAAACTTTTAGTGTATATAAATTTTATATATATTATAACTTATTTGTATGGTAATATTAAATATATTAATATATTGAACATTTTAACTATTTATTACAGTATCTATTGTGAAATTCATTTATTTATGTAAAATTTTGGTAATACTTTAATCGAAGATACGTGGTTGACAAATCATGCTGAAACATAGGTTGAAATAAATTAAAAAAAAGGTAAACTTTTATTAAAACTATAATATCGTGTATGTAATTTATTAATTTAGTTACTTTTAGTTATTAGGTTTTTAATAAAAGATAATCTAATCACATTTTTTAATTAAATCTTTTTAATTTTATTTCAAATAATATATTGCATTATATAATAGTTAGTAGGAAAATTAGCTAGCAAAACTTGTTCATTTAAGATCTATGTTATTATAATAGACACTTTAGTTTTATGATAATATTAAAATGATGATAATAATATTTATTTATTATTTTATTCATATCAATTATGGAATTTTAGTAGCTAAATTTAATAGTAACTAACACATACACATTGAATGTATATTAATTACATATACAGTATTCGATTACCAAATTTGTACAGATCTATCGATTTTATTACTTAAATGATTTGAATTAAAAAATATAAGATAACGAAAAATATAGCCGTTCCTTAATATACTGATGTATCATTTTTTTTATTTAAACATATTTCGAGAATAATAAATTTTGATAAACATTTATATTTTTCTTTATTTATTATATTTGTAAATTTTCATGCTCTATTTCTTTTTATATACATAATTAATATTTTTTACTTCTGAATATGTGAAAAATAAACAAATTTGGAAAAATGTTCCATTAAATTTATTGAAATTCTAATAATAGACTAAAAAAGTGAATATTATCATTAAATATTTATTTGTTTTAGTTTATGTTTTAGTTTTAGTAATAAGTTTTACTATTAAATGAATATTTTTAAAAAATATGAACTTTTGCAATATTGAAAAATAAAATGTAGATCGATTTAAAAATCAAATTCAATCCATGATTTCAGTGTTTGATTTTCAAATTATATTAGACAGCTTATATAACATACATATATATTTACATTTGAATAATAAATTAAGGAAAAATTTTTTAGGGGACTCTTTTATAAATATGAATTTTATGAGATGGGAACAATTTATTCCCTTAATTAGTTAATGAATAAAGTGACATAGAAAGAGAAAGAAAAGAGGAGAAATGCTTATACTCGAGGATCTATTAACATAGTTGTCATTATTAAATTTTTAATAGTTTAAAAATCTTAATACTAATAAATTATGTTATAATATAATATCAATCTATTTAAATCAAAGCATGTATTTTAAATTTTTTCTATAATAAAAGTGAAAATTCTAATTTAGTATTATATTAAAGGTTAAAAAGTTACTATATTTGTCTAAATATTAGTTATTTACATATTTAATAATTTACATTTCTTTTTTATATCTTAAATATATAATTTCTTACTACAAAATAGATCAAATTAATAAAAACTTATTTTAAATTTTAAATATTAGAAAAAAATTATTCGAAAAAAACATTTTTATTTTAAAGAATTTTTCCATCAAATTCCATATTACACTCATAAGGATGTAATATTAGTACTTGAAATATATGGAACTATAATATTATTATTTAAACTAATATTTCATTGCATCAATTTTATTACATTTTTGCAGTAATTATTACCTAATTTATTTAGAACACTAATTAGTAATCATACTTATAACGTTTTAACATAATTTAAGAATTTATATTTTAAAAATTTGCAAAAAATAAAAAAAGAACATCTGATAATTTATGTAAAATTAAATGCTTAATCAATACTCAAAAAAATTTTTTTAACGTTTTTTTAATTTTTATTTAAAAATTTTTTTTTTATTTTTAAAATTAATTTTTATATTTATGGTTTTACGTAGTATTAATATATTAGAATATATACCATTTATAAAAAATCAAAGTATTTTTACTTATAATAAAGAAAATGAGTTTTTTCAATTGTATCAATATAGTTTAAAATTATTAGAGGTTAAACTCAATTATTTGAATATAATCTAATTTTTTTATTTTTATTAAACATCAATTTTCCATAATTTTTATTATTCTTGAAATGCATATAAGAAAACTTACATTAAATTAAAGTGATAGATAATATGTGTATTATTTATAGATTTTTTTCTATTAACAAGTATCTTTTAAATGGTATTTAAAAAATGAACGTTAATAATTTGTTATTGATTTTATTGATTCATGTATAACCAATAGGGATGTCTCTATGAAACTTAATAAATTTATAGAAAATTAATTTTTAATTTAATCTGTACACTCTACTTTAAATATATATATTATATATGCTTTATATTTGAATGCATATTAATTACATATATAGATTCAAATGGAATAATAAATTTTGAAGGTGAACTGTTTCGTATCACCATGAATCACCAATATAAAAATACTTATTTTGATGTTTATATAATTTATATTTTATCTCATTTTTGTAAATCTAACGGAAACAAATGTATTCAATTACTACCTATCAAGTAAAAATTTTTGTGCTAAATTCAATGATAATGATAATTAAAATAATAAGTAAAATTTAAAAAGTGTATCATACTCCACTATATTAACACAAAATTTGATTTACAACAATTTTCCACGAATCACTATGATCTATAAATATTCAACACAATTATAATTTAGTATAATTTTTAAATAATTATAATTAGTGTTTATTACATATAAATTACACTATTAGTGTATCGATATTATAAGTAAATATAAAAAATAATTGAATATTTGAGCACTTTTACTTAAAGAATAGATAATAATAAACACATGAAATAAAAATGAGAAGAACGAATCCAAATGCAATCTCCACTAAAGCACAAAAACGTTTACCGTATTGTACGTAACTTTATCACAGAAATCGACAAATAAATAGACTTGTCTAAACAGACTCTTATACTTTGCCGATTCATGGGCAAGTGTTAGCAAGCACTCTATATAGATTCCATGTCTTGCATGGCCCCCCTGTTACCAATTTCAATTCTCTTTTTATATGTCCTTTTACTACGTTTATTGCTCTTTCTCTCATCTCTCTCTCTCTCTCTCTCTCTCTCTCTCTCTCTCGCACTTGTTGGTTAACGACGCAAGTAAAATCCGCGTGTAGCTTAACCAACGAGACTGCGTTCGGAGACTGCCCTAGCAGTTCCTCTATCTTTTTCTCTTTCTCCCTCTTCTCCTCCCCCACGAATACCGCCGTCGCGCTTCTCACGTACTACACCAGCATACGTGCGTATACACACTGAGGACTGGATAAAAGAGAGTGAGACGCGACAGTCCCAGCGGGTCCTGTCCCCTCCCCCCTTCACTATCGGCGGCTCGACAACGGCGGCCGCAGGTCGGGGATCAGCCGAGGCGCGAGTGCTGCTGCCGCCGGCTGATGAGTCACTATATAAGACAGGCAAGGACAAGAAGGTGTATGTTAGTACACACTAAATCCTCTGGTAGCTCGCACGCGCCAGTTATCCGCATCGAGAAAGAGAGAGAGAGAGAGAGAGAGAGAGAGAGAGAGAGAGAGAGAGACGTGCGTGCGTGTGTGCGTGCGTGTAGAAAAGCATGTGTGCATGCGTGAGAGAGAGAGAGAGAGAGAGCGAGTGAGGGGGAGAGATTCTTTAATAACGAGACGTTTTGACATCGAGACATTCAGTTATTAGCAAGTGTACGAGTAGCTCGAAAAAGCTCCCTCATGACAAGACGTTGAAAACTTCTTATTATTGTTTTATTTTAAATTTTAATTCTTTACCAAGTAAATTGATATTTGTCTATATCTATTAGTGAAAAAAATTTATTTATTGGTATAGAGTCAGTGTATTATTATTACTTAGCGAACTCTAAGAAATACGATAAGTTTTTTTTAGACAAGACTAATAATAATTAAAAGATCAAAAAAACAAGAGAAAAGAAATTAAAATGTTTGTAGAGCATTGTATCCAGTTGGTGTATACAGCAATTGGTGGCACAAGCACCGATGCTTTTCACACCCTCTTGGTGTTCTTCGGGGTGTTAGCAATCGTACGTCTCGTACAGTGGTACCGGCAGCTGCTTTCGTTGCCGCCTGGGCCCTGGGGTCTGCCGCTTTTTGGCTACTTGCCCTTCATGAAGGGTGTCGACCTTCATTTAAGATTTGGCGAACTGGCTAAGAAGTATGGTTCGATGTTTTCTGCAAGGCTGGGTACGCAGCTGGTCATCGTGTTAAGCGATTATAGAATCATAAGGGAGACATTTAGACGCGAAGAATTCACCGGCAGGCCGCACACCGAGTTTATCAACATATTGGGGGGATATGGTGAGTCTTCCGTAACAAACACGTGTGACTATTTAATTCAGGGTTGAAAAAATTTTTTTGCAATAATTCATTCGTTGCACGTTGGACGTAGAACAAGTTTAGCTTTTCAATATTTTTCTTTAGTTGTGTTACTATTATATTTATTATAAAGTTGGGGATAGTTTATTGATAATAGGTAAAAATTCATAGTTTTATGATTTATGTTAACTATGTTATGCTTAAATTTGTAACTTTCACTGCTTAAAGTTTAATATGAAATACAAATTATGTCCTACATATATAAATATAAATTTAATTATAATATAATTTCAGCTATAATAAAATTTTATATTAATAATTTAATGTTTAGTTAATATTATATTAAGCTTTAAAAATAATTAATTCATAATTTAGTAATGTGAATTTTTATATGTCAAATAAATTTTTATTTATTAAATTATTTTTAATGAAATTATAATAACACGGAAATTTTGTTTTAAAAAATAAAGACGAGAAAGTAAAATAAAATATAATTTTATAAAAATTATTTTAATAATTACCTTACTTAAAATTAATGCTTATATTTTGTTTATGCAAAGTATAGAATTACCAAAGCTATTTTAATCAAAAAATTTTATTTAATATGTCTTACTATATAAATAACCATATATTAATCAAATATTTTATTATATGTAGAATTCATATTTAACATTTCAATTTTGTATAAGCTATTTTTTTGTATAATTCAGCAAGGATTATGATTACGTATGAAATTTTAATAACAAAGTTTTAAAACTCCGTATTTATAATAAAATTCATGTTCAAATTGTTTCTTAAATATATATATTATTATTGATATATAAGCATAATTTACTTATTAAATTATCGAATAATCAATTTTTATTTATAACTTATTGAAAATCAAAAATTATTAAAATGGCAAGCAACTATATATAAATTTGATGTAATATATTACTTTAATTTAATAAATTGATAATTTATGTACAATTTATGATTATACATGTAGTTAATTTGAATTATAAAATAATATTCTATTTTTTTATTATAAAAATAATTTCCAATTTATCTAATAATATGTATTATCTTATAAAATTACAAAATTTTTACTGATATTTAAGTTCTTTTAATTTGTTTTCTTTAATTTGTTCTTTAAAATAGTTTATTTGAATAATGAATTAAAATATAAAATATAATATTAAAATATAACTTTCTGTAAATTAAAATATATGATTACTTACAAGATAATGGAATTTAGCTATATTGTAAAATTATATACATTCAAATGTATATGTTATATATTACTCATATAATAAATCTTTTAATTTTAAGTTGTTCTGTTACTTAAATCGAAATAAAATCTTTTAAATATAAGCGTAATTTATATTACGTATTAAAAGTTAATATAAATTTTTATTTTATATTATAACAGGTATTATTAATTCCGAAGGTGCCTTATGGAAAGACCAAAGAAGATTTATTCATGATAAGTTACGTAATTTTGGTATGACTTACCGAGGTACAGGAAAAAAGGTGATGGAAACAACTATAATGGTAAGATACCAATAATTTATATAAAAAATTATATTACTTGTAATTGTTAATTTTAATTAAGTAGTTAATTAAAACAATATGAAATACATTTTAACATAAATTAGTCGAAAAATTTAACTTTGTACTATAACAAAATATTTGATTAAATTTAAAAATATATTGAAATAGTTTTTAAAGTACTTTTGTAATCTATATGCTTTATAATATACATTGATCAATAGCTTTTGATTTTAGTTCAAAAGCCTTTCTTTTTTTACATATAATGTATGAAAAGAAATAAAAGTAATTAATTAGAAAATAATTAAAGAACATCTGTATTGATTATTTACAGAAAGAAGTTGATTTATTTATACGAAATTTGGAGATAAAAGAAGGTGCGCCAACAAATGTATCATTTTCTTTAGGAATGTCCATTACCAATGTTATTTGCTCAATTATAATGAGTGTACGTTTCAAACATGGTGATAGCCGCTTTAAGCGCTTCATGAACCTCATTGACGAGGGTTTTCAACTTTTCGGACGTCTTAGCTTTGTTAATTACATCCCTATGTTCCGTTATCTTCCTTGGTTGCAATCTGTTAAAACCAAGCTCACTGCCAATCGCGAGGAGATGGCCGATTTCTTTCAAGAGACAGTGGATCAACACAAAGCTACTTTCGACAAAAGTAACATACGCGACCTCGTCGATGCTTATCTGCTCGAGATCGAGAAAGCCAAGGCCGAAGGCCGCGAGGACAAACTTTTTCAAGGAAAGAATCACGGTTTGTATTATGTTACTTATTATGTTTTATCTTCTTTTTATAATTTCATTCATGCATCATTACTTTGAATGAAATGTTTTTATTTTAAATTAACAAAATAATTATGTATAATAATAATTGCCTTGTATTTCAAAATTTTACAAATATAATCACAATAGGTCTTATTAAAAGTATTAATAAATGCAATTAATTGATATTTTATTATTCGTACAGAACTTAAGAATTTTAATATATTTAAATTTATAAGTATGGTGTTTTATGAAATTATTACAGATCGGCAACTACAACAAATTTTAGGTGATTTATTTTCTGCGGGTATGGAAACAGTAAAAACGACACTCGAATGGGCTGTGATTCTTATGTTACATTATCCGGAAGCAGCGAAGGCAGTTCAAGAAGAACTTGATCAAGTCGTCGGAAGATCACGAATGCCATCCCTTGAAGATATTCAATATTTACCCATTACGGAGGCAACAATTCTTGAAGTTTTACGAAGAACGAGTATTGTTCCACTTGGAACTACTCATGCTACTACTCGGTAAGTTAATTGCTTCCTATAAAATATTCGTTTACTGAAGATTTTTTATTGACAAATTAGTTATGTTCAATCGACTATAAGACAAGTTAGTGGGTCGAATTTTTTGTATTTCATTTAATAATTGCTCACAACATATTTATTTTAGTCCTGTTATTAGTGAGTAATATAATAACAAAATGATATAGTTCAAGTGCTTACAAATAAATGTCAGAAATATTCTTTGAATTATACTATACGGAAAAGTTGAGTACATAACTAAAGAAAAGAACTAAAGAGAAAGTTATCTGGTTGCAAATTTTGAATTCGATCGCAACCTTACCGCGATAATGTATGGCAGACAAATAATTGTCGAGCGGACGACTTCCAAAAAAGAGAGAAAAAATAAACTTGAGCGTTCGTGTAGTTACACATTTTCTCTTCTCTCATTCTGCTTGTCTCGTCTGGAGGATAAGGTAGCATGTAACTATGAAACAGTGGACGACGACCAAGGTATACACATAAGCCTGTGTTGGTGGCGGGCACCGTTCACAACGGTGCTCCGCATAGCACCGCATCGAACAAAAGTGAAAGCTAACTTGGCACTGCCGCTTTTCGGGACGGGCCCACCTTCGATTTCGAGGTCGATGACACATGTATTGCCACTGCGATTACTGACGTTACCAACTACTAAGTAATGCCCAATATTGGACCTCGTAAGCAACTATTGCAACAAGAACTATAATGTATGAAAAATATAGAAAAAGCTTAAAGGTGAAATGAAATTAATACGGAAATAAAAAAAAATGAAAGCGACTTATAAAATTTTTAATGTGTTAAATCATCAACTTTTATTACGGTATATTTGAAATTTTCGATTTTTTCATATTTTTTTCAAAATTTACTTTGCAACTAATAAATGCATAAAAAATGAAAATAACTTTAAATAATTAGTTAAAATATTAAACTATGGAAAATATGTAAATATATATTTACATTATTTAGTTTCTTTTTTTAATATGACACACGAAAGAATGTAATTATATATACAATAACGTAATGTTCTCAAAAAAGCATTTTTAAACAGCGCCGTTCTTATTTTAGTATTCTCTGTTTGTTTATTTGTTTTTTTATTTTTCATCCATTCTCTTTATTCTCTTAATAGGACCTTTTTCATTTCTATGCGAGCGCATTCACCTAACGAATCAGATAATGGGTACAAGCTCTTAGAAGAGCGTAGTAAAAGTTATATAAATCAAGTAAACGTGTTTGCTGAATTGCATAATTTTTTTTATATAATGGAATCTTGTTTAGACTTGGCAATCTATAAGTTAAGTTCAATTCTCTTGAATTTTTTTTTATTTATTTTAAGGATATCTAAAATAAGTGAATATTGTAGACATGCTCAGTATTTCTGGAATTGATTACTATATTGATTCTCTAAATATCCTCAACATCTATAAGTTAAGTTCCATTCTCTTGAACTTTTTTTTATTTATTTTAAAGATATCTAAAATAAGTGAATATTGTAGACATGCTCAGTATTTCTGGAATTGATTACTATATTGATTCTCTTAATATCCTCAACATCTAATATAGTTTTAGTGTATTATAGTAGTTATGGATTCAATCAACTTATAAAATCTTTTTTTTGATGTTTATTTAATGTTCAATGTTTATTTTTCAATAAATGTATTTTGATTATAAAATTAATTAAAATTATATAAATATAAAATTATTATAATTATGTTTTGTAGGAGTTAAATTAATATATAAATATATATTAAATATTTAATTTAACACGATTATAATTATTTTATACTTATAAAATTTTAACCACTTTTAAAATCAAAATATATTTATTGAAAAAATAACCATTAATGTTTATCAAAAAAATTATTTGACAAGTTGATTTAATTCATATTTATTTTTATATACTAAAGGCATATTAAATATTGAGTATATTGGGAGAATCAATTTAATAATTAATTTTAGAAATATCTATATTTAATTGAATATATATTTAATTTAATACCTAATAAAGACATAATTTAATAATAAAAGTACATACATAAAATACGCAATTTAGCATATAAAAATAATTAAAGCAACGAATTATATTAATTTAAATAACATATTTAAATTTGATTTATTTCTAAAATTTTTATAGCTATTTTTTAAATCCTCTTTTTATTTTATTCAAAATAAATATTTTTGATAAATTGCAAAGAATTATATAAAGAATTACATATATATAAATATATATATATATATATATATATATATATATATATATATATATATGTGTGTGTGGGAAATAACTTAATTAAATAATTTTAAATAAATTGTTATTTAAAAGATATTTTAATATGTATTATATTCCTATTTCATTCTATAATAAATAAGTTTTTATTGATTTAATTAATCGAGTGTCGTTATTATTTTTTAAATAAAAAATTCATATTAACCTGTTTTTTAAAATTAATTTAATTATTATATAGTAATTATCATGCAATGAAATGAATTATATAATATAAACTAATTTTATAACTCTTCTATTTATAATAGTTTTTCTTTTTAATAATCTATTTTAATTTATAATAATAATCATTATTTGCTTCTGGAAGCATCATAAGTAATGAAAAAGTCTTGTCAACTGATTCATTACTAACGTAAGATTTCAGAATATTATAGATTATGAAAATTTCTTATTAAAAGTTTAATTATTATACAAAATAATTTTTATTGAAATTTCTAAAATTATTATTAATCTAAATATTTAACTTTATATTTACAGCGAAGTCAACTTGAACGGTTTCAGAATACCTTCGGGTTCCCAGGTTATTCCTCTTCTGCATGCCGTGCATATGGATCAAGATCTTTGGGAAGAACCAGCTAAATTTCAACCAAATCGTTTTCTTACAGCTGAAGGAAAAGTATATAAGCCAGAATATTTTATGCCTTTTGGCGTTGGAAGACGGATGTGCCTTGGTGACGTACTTGCTCGCATGGAGCTCTTCCTTTTCTTTGCTACATTACTTCACACATTTGATCTTCGGCTACCTGAGGGCGCCTGTTTGCCTAGCCTAAAGGGTAACGCCGGGGTTACGGTTACTCCCGATCCTTTTAAAGTTTGCTTGCTCAGGCGAGACAGGGATGTGCCATTGCGTTGTGTTGGTTCAAAGTGAGAATACATCACATTTAACAAAATTGAAATTCTTTTTGATAAACAAAAAAAAACTAAACAAAAAATAAGCACGGTCGCCGTTCCTACTTCGCTCCTATTTCAAAAGAGCGAGAGAATCAAATTCTCTAATGAATTAGAGAAGTTACGATTTTTTACATTATCCTGGCAAGTATTCAAGTTGTTTTTAACTCTGTTAATAATCGAGGTATAATATAACAATTAAGGGCTGCGACAATTATTACATAATTATTTAATCAGCTGTTGAAATCTGAATGAATTTGCAATGAAGTTATGAATTTGATATAAATGAATTAATTTGTTTTAAAAATAGAATTATTGTTAATAATAATTAATTTAGTTTTAGTATATTTTTCGAATAAAGTGCTTGATAAATTTTAGATTCAAAGTCACATATTTTATATTTTTTTATTATATTTTAAACAATATTCAAGTAAAATAGTATTCAGGTTTCAAAAATTTGTCACTATTTCTATTTTTATAACTAATAATTGAGATGTATAATATAGATATTATATGCAGTAACTATGAAACTTTTTAAAATTTGTATAAAAATTACTGCCTTGTGAAATATAATGTGATAGTAATAAGTGTTTCGAATTTACAAGTAATTGTAGAATTACTTTTATTTCGTTAAAATGTTTTTAGTTCTTATATAATTCTCTTTTGGAAATTCAATCGAATACCTAATAAGCCTTAAATTATAATTTGACTTAAGCTTGGAACTATTTTTTAAACTTTATTTTAAAAGTTTATAGATAAAAAGACATGCTCAGAAAAATAAGTCATAATATAATGCTAAAATGAATTTCTATCAAAGTTTCGTTCAGTTAATAATTCATTTAATTTAACAGAGATAGTCAAAATCATTAGTCACTAAGCTTCGGTATTCTATTGCAATTTTTAATAATATGATAAAAATAAAACATTTCGTATTCGAAGTCAAGCGACAGAAATACAACCGAAATTTATGTTATTCCTTGCAAATATGACATGAATTGGGGATTAGTGATTGAAATTTTATCGTGATTAAAAACAATAAATGTGTATTTTCTTTTCCTCAGCTTCAAACTTAAAGTACAAAATGAACAAAAAGAATTAAGAAGAAACAAAGACGAAGCTTTGAAAGGTATAAGAACTTCGCTCGTGTTCTTAACCGTTTGTAACTTGCATTAAATCGTTGGTGTACACATTTGTTTTTATATATCCCGCCGCCATAATATTTATTTTTGTAAAAAGAAAATAGTTTTGCAACTGCAGCTTATTTAATTTATTTTTCATAATCTATGATCGAGAGTTACCGGTAATATTTGTCCATCATCATTGTTGTTGTCGTCAGCCTCCTTCTCCTGCTCCTCCTCCTCATCATCATGATCATTATTATAAATAAAAATTTTATATTTATATGCATAAAACGCCTTCATTTTACATTGTAAAAGCTTGTATTGAGATCTTGTAGATAATGTTATTTTATTTCTCAACCAACGAATTATGTTTTCAAATTTGTAATTAAAAGATCATGCATTAGAGGAAGGCTTTGTTATAAAGTTCCTTATACACTTGTATATATATCCACTTAATACATTATACACTTGCGCCTTATAGCTTAATGCATATGTTGAGTGATATGAGTTAAATTTAAATTCAAAATTTATATTTTTATATTTCAATTTCTTTTGATATAAGATAGTATGAGAGGGTTTTCATTATTGAACAGTACATAAGAATGAAAAAAAAAATTAAAAATTAGCATTAGGTGATATATTTACCAATTATTATCAAAGTGACAATATAATGTATAAAATGAAAGTTGATAGACGTCTTAGATATGCGTATACAAATGTTTAACTAGAACCAATCTTCGGATATTTCTAGTCTGTGAACTATTCTCGTCTAATTGATTTTTTTAATTTTTTTTTTTTTATTAAAAAAATATTGAGTATGCACATGTATGAGTTTAATTGATGTGCGATCGTTAAATCCAGCCGAATGCCGCCGCCCTGTGTTCACCTGTCGAACTCGAGTTCTTGTGTTGTACATTGTACTATTTAAAGCGAAAACACTTTTACAAAATGTAAAAATAAAAAAAATTTGTATTTTTAGAAAAATTATATTTTATTTGAGATGCTTACCTTTTGCATTTTATCCAAATTTATTCCCATATGAAAATAAGATAAAATTTTAAATAAACTGATTCATTTGAAATGTCATGTGTATAGAATAGTTTAAATAAGTCAAATTAAGCGTAATTATTTAATTATGTATATATGTATGTATATATATATACATTATTTTTAAATATTTTTTAAATTGTTTGTATAAATGAGTGTTATTTATATTAAATTTTTTTTTCATTTGATATAAAAATATATAATTGTTGAAATTTTTAACTACAAATCGATCATAAAAGAATTTTTTGAATTATCAAAATTCTATTAGATTTTAACTTAATAATTTGAGTTTATAATATAAATATGAAAAGATATTTATTATAATTTTAAGAAATAGTTATTATTTCATTAAAAAGAAAAATTTTAAATAATAATACAAAATAATTATTAAATTATTAGTATATATTATTTTTATATTAAAATAAAATAGTAATTTATTGTTCAAATATTTAAAAATATTAGTTCTCAATGTTTTTAACGTATTTAGGCTATAATATATGAATTAAAGATGTGCATCTTTTGATATTCTGTTTTGCTTCCAATTTTAAATATTTATTTAGAATTGACCATGTAGGCCATGTAGCTTTGATAAGCACCTGATCATCGTGAATACTTTTGTAAGCAATAGTAAGAACAGTCGCCCTCGTCCTCTTATGTTTAATGAAATCGACAAATCTATGAAAGAGAGTTAATTCGTATCCTAGCTTTGTCTTTACAACCACACGGTCTAATATCAATGTATGTAATCGATATTTTTATGACATCTAGGAAATCAAAAAAGATTTTATTTATTAAAGTTATAAGTATATTTACATATACTAATTAAGAGTTTTTGATTCTCAATTTCTAATTTAATATTTAGGATTAAGTTATTCAGATAATTCGTAAACTTCGAATTTTGTATATTATTTCGTATAACAAGTTTCATAAAAAGTTGAAAATTTATTAGACATTCTATGAATATAGTTTTTATATCTTAAAATATTAAACAAAATATTTCTAAACAATTCTTCAAGAATAATACGCGTAAAAGTACGAAATTTTCAATTTTATGTTATTCTTTTCTATTAGATAAATTAAATTTTGTTCATTCATAATACAAAACTTTTTACTTATATTTAGCAGTATTTGAATTTAATTTTATATAGAATTATACAGAATAATAAATTAATTAAACTATATTAAATATATAATTCATTAAAATTAAATTTCATTCATTGTTACAGAGTACTAATTTTATTTCATGTGCAATATTTTAATAGTATTTTTGTAAATATTTGTGAAACTTTTAATTCCTAACGGTTTATAGGAAATTAAAAGTTATAATATTTCTTTTGATCAATATTGATTCAATATTTAAAAATTTAATGCTCAAAACATATTTGTTTAAAAATAAGGTACACTAAATTGTAAATAAAATTTATTAGACTTATTATATAGAAAGACAATATTTGCAGTTAAATTTTGAGCTTCGTATTAAAAATAAAATACATACATGAAATAATACTGTTATGTCATAAGTGTTCGGTTTCTTTAGATTTTACATATAAATAAATAATGCAAACTTTTACGTAAATTTTCGCAATTGATTTTTAATTATGCCATTATTTATGTTATTTATAATTAATATTTTTCTATATGCTATATATCCTTATGATTATAATTGTCATAAAAATTGAATAAATGGTAGATAACTCAAATTTACATATTTATCCAATTTTTAAATAAGATTGCATTATAATACAAGCAATAATCTATATTAAGAAAATTGAATTTTAATATTTTTAATACAATGTTTTGTGTAAATATTTTACTGATTTATAAATTCATAAAAAAATTACACAAGCTTATATAAATAAGATAGTATATGATCATAATTGAAAATACTAAATTGTAAATATGAATTAAATTATCTATTAAATTCGCTGAACGAAATTAAACAGTATAGTAACTATATAGCTAAAGAGTGTATTATAATTGATTAAAATTATAATAACTATTTATTAAAGATAAAGGATACTAATGGAAAGGTTAATTAATTAAATTTAATTATATTAAAAAGAATATAACTTATACATATTATATACTATTCTTATAATATAAGATTCTCTTTTTTATATATTTTTAACATATTATCAGTATTTAATTTATAGTTATAAATATAAAGACAGACTATTTTAATTCTTTCTAATACAGACTTTGATGTTTATTAATGTTTCAAAAAAGAACGTAGCAGTTTACTACCAAATTATTTTAACGTATTTAATTTTTAAATGTAACTTTTAATAAACTTTTTAAAATAATTAAGAAGGTCAAAATATTGTTTTTTTTAAATTTCACTAGGTATAAAACATAATATAATTAATTAAATACAATATATGTATGTTATATTATTTAAGATAACGCTAACTATTTTCTTCATACATATTTGAATCGGATTTTAATTTTAATTAATTTTATTTGAAAGATCGTTGTCAGTTTTTAAACTATCTAATATAGTATTTCTATTACACGTTTAGAAGTATATAATTTTATTAAATTATATGAATGATATTGGGTCCTTAAAATAATTTAAGGAATTTAAAATTTTGTTTACTTTGTTTTTAATATTTTTATTAATAATGTCAACTTTTTAAATTGTATTTATTACTTTTTAATAATTTCTAAATCTTTTAATTTTTCTAATATTTGTAACAAAATATTTTATATATTCAGATAATTTCATTTTTACATCATGAAAATGTATGATGAAATGAACAATATACAATAAAATAAGAATGAATAAAATTTCTTGTTCTAAAGCAAGTTATTTTATATAAAATATGTACAAACGAGTAATTTAATTTTTATATATAAGTATGATAATAAATACAATAAAATACTATTTTTAAAAACAAGAAAACAATTTTTTATATAAATGGTTTTAACAATTATACTTTTATTGTACAATGTTGATCTAAAATATTATTTGTTGGCGGATTTTATTTAATCTTCTGATGTATGGTTTTTTCATATTTCCTTATTTTATGTATAAACAAATATTACAGATATAGGAAAAGAAAATATTATGGTTAATTCAGTGGTTATAGGAACAAGGAAACATGTCTTGCTAAGGATGAAGAATCTTGTTGAATAATGTAATTAAGCGGTCGAAGAGAGAAAGGAAGGTCTATTTCGCCAAGTACGTTGAAATGAAAAAAGCACTTACTTTGCTAAGTTTAAAAAGTCTTGCCAAGAATATGGAAGAAAGAGAAAAGCTTTTTGAATTATGATTTAGAGAGTGAGAAACGGAATCTGATATTTGAATTGCATTTGATATAATGATCTTTATGATGATATTTGTTAGAGCATGCAAAAGAATTTCCTAATGAGGTCAGTAATTAGTAATTCTAGTGCAAAGTGAATTCTTCAAATACCTTTATGGTTAAATATGAAATTTTTGACTCTTTTCTGTTCTAGCAAATTTTGTTCATTTCTTTTTTTTCATATATTTTACATTTTTTTTTTTGAAATGTTATTATTGATAATGTAAATAAAAATAAGATAAATTTTCAAATAATAATTGTTATTATTTTTAATATTTTTATTAATTAAATGTGAATATTAAATTATTATTATAGAATAATATATAGAATTATATAACAGAGAACATAAATAATATAGTGAACAAGTATATAAAATATGAATAATGCGTTCAATTTTGCATTAAATGGTTAAGTGATATACGTATGTGCATATCATTATAATTGTAATTTTAAAGATGCTTGATAGCCGATTAAATATTATTTTGTATGCATATTGTTATTGTTATTGTATTACATATGTAATTATTGATTGTCTTCTAATATCTATTAGAATTTTGCAATGAAAGTAATAACGTAATTAATATTGAATAAATTTATTTTAAATATTCAATTTAGTATAAACTATTCTCTTTCAACTGCTTATTTACAACTCTATAAATATTTTAGCTGTTTTATTCGACAATAAATATTAATTTTTTTTTAATCCACTTATCCTATTTCTATAATCTTCAAAATTTACGGAAGAATTTTCAGTTAGTTTTTATTCAAGTTTGTCATTTTAATATATGAAGTTACATTTTGAAATATTAAAAAATGTTGATATTTCTATTTAAAAAAGAAGGAATTATACTAAATATTTTGTCTTTATTTCACATCTATTTATTTCTTCTTGTACATTTTTAAATTCAGTATCCCTGTTTAGGAAAAAGAGGAGTGAGATGTCACAGCAAAATAGAACGCATGTTTTTATTCATGCATAATCTTTTTTAGTTAACTCTATCAATTTTATACAGATATTCTGAAAATTTTATATATATTCATGCTTATATATTAATCTTAATAGAATGATTCAGATGCATATTATTCGATTTATATTATTGTTAAACGGAGTAATTCTACAATTTTCTTCATTTATTGCAGAATTTATTAAATTATTTGATGATAGAATATATATATATATATATTTAATTATATAAAAATATATATATAATTTAATATATATATTTAATATATATAATATAATTTTTCTCAAATAGTAGTATTTTAGAATTTTCAAATTCTATTTAATATAATTTTATGCATTCTATAATATATGTATTATGTATTATATAATTATAGCATATTATAGCAATTATTATTATTATTATTATAGCAAGATTTTTATCCTCATGTGTGAGTCAAAGTTCACCAACAAACAATTCATTAGGCAATTTTGACACTTGTTTGTGCATTTATAGTTTTGGAGTTCGAATCCTTTAAAAGGTCTATTTCTACATAAGTAGAACGGGATATAAACGTATGTATATAAGTGTAAACTGATTTTTCTTTTACAATTTTCGAATATTTTGTAAAACATACAATTATATAAATTAAAATATATTTATCCTTATTATTATTCAATTTAATTATTGAAGATAATATTATTCCTAGCAACAAAAAATGTAACAAATATTTTGTTTTTTAATAAGGTGACTCATTTTTTCTTCAAATTAATAGAAGTGATTATTTCTATATATGAAAAAAATGTAATTTTCTGTTAATTATCTGTATTTTATTAAGAAAATTGTTCATTTGCCTTTCTTTGTTTTTTTTTTAATTCAATTGACTTTGATCAATTAAATTAATCAATAAGAATGTTTTACGCTGAAATATCATTTGATATATCTTATAATTGTTTGTTGTATTAAAAATGCTTGTTTCTTTAATACTCGATGTAGTTTTGTAATAAATTTATTAAAATTTCAAAGTGACCATGATCTCATATTTATGATCGTCGTACTATTTTTAACGATGGTGAACTTAATATACTACTTTAAATTTCTAATTCGGAGTATAACAAGTGTTCATATTTATAATGAAAAAAATATTTTACATTTCTTAATTACACTACTTTTAAATTAATTATATTATTTTTACAATAAGATTAAATAATCACTTATTATAAGTTAACTAGATCATTCATAATATACATATAGTATATATACAATACGTAATTAATTTTATCATAGAAATAGTGTACTCTATTGATCGTGTAATTAACAATATGTTGAAATAATGGACTATACAATTATAAAATATGTATGTAAGTGAATTATATACTTTCCATTTTTATATATAAATTGATATGCTACAAAATTTTAATTATCTTCTTTCGATTTATTAGCACATATTATATAGATGCTTATTCTAATATAATTTTAATATTTATTTATTTAATTTCAGTTCTTGTTATTAAATTTATTATTATCAATATTTGCTAATATTTAAAATGTTCTCCATATTATTTCAGTCGATAAAGAGAAAATACTAAATTGGTTTGTTAAGAAAAGTATACTCAAATTAGCCATATTTAATGTATATATTTTGTAATATATAGGTTTGATAATTTTTTAAAAAGCAGATTTGTCTATTTCTTAATTTAATAACGGCTATACAAGTTAGTATAGTATACAGTATAGCTAGTACAAGTTAATTTAGGACTTACATATTATTATTTATTATATAATGTATTAATATTGGGCTTGATGTTTAAAAATTTCGAAAACATGATTTATGATTGATTAATCTGAAAGTAACTTTATCTATTGTTATTATTATTAAAACTTATAGTGTATATTTTATTTGTATTTATAAATATACATAACGTTAATAAATTATATACACATATTTAAATATTTGTTAAAAACTACATTTAATATTAAGTTTTTATACGTACTAATTTTTTTTCTATTTTTTTCTAAAGAGAAATTATTAAGTACGTTTGAAGTACTTTGAAATAAGCTGGATGAGAATACTTTCAAAATTTATAGATATAGATATATTTTAGACGATTTAATAATATACAAGAAGAAAATTCTTTATTATAAAACTAAATAAATGGATAACTCAAGAAATTAATAAGAAGGATAAAGCGAGTAAAGTATTTTTTACAGTTATAATAAAATTAATATAGTAAATTTTAGATAAAATAATTTATTTAGCATAAATCAGAAAAAACTATGTAATAACATATAAAAATAAAGTATTCACAAGAGAGATATAAAAATATAAACAAATGGAATGAAAAAGAAAAATTATGGAAAGGTATTGAATTATTTATTTTTTTATCACATTGCTCTAAGAAAGTTAAAAATTTCATTTTTAATCTTTTAAAAATGTAATCTTAAATAAAATCTTATGCATATTAATAATAAATAAATACATAAATATATATTTTTATACATTTAATAATAGATAATGATAATAGATTTTAAAAAATCTTAAATTATACCGTATTTTATTAAAGTTTTATTAAGTATTTTGATATTTACCAAAAACTTTCTAATATTTTTGGTAAATTTTTTAATAAAGCGCATTGTATATTTGAATTTAAATGATAAATCGAAGATATTTGATTTTAAAAAATTTATAAAGCTTATATTGTATCTATAACATAAGAATTATATAATTAGGAATAAAGTTTTAGATATGTATGTATTTTAAATTATTTTTTAATTTCTAAGAGATCACTAACGACGACGTTGAAATATCAAATTGTGTTGTTTTGGTACTAAAGTAATACCACAATCTCCTTCTAAATTTATAGTGTTACCTATAGGTACTGATATAGAAAATCGGTGCAAAATTCGAGCAGTAAAAAGAAACAAAATCATTCGAGCAAGTTCATCTCCTACACACATTCTTTTACCTGTAAAAAAGGAGTATTAAATTATATCATACCATTACATATTATAATTTAATGATATAACTAATAAATTCATAATTAAATATAAATTATAATTGACTAAAATTTCGTATTTTATCATATGCAATTTTAAAAATTAAATATATTTCTAATAAATAATAAGGTTTTAAAAATAAATATTTTACAAAATAGAATAAAAATTGAAAATTAATTTTCAAATTAAAACCAATACTTCTCTTGAATACAGATAAATATAAATAAACTAATTATACGTAAATTTATAACTAATTTTTTTTAATACGTATAATTAAATCGAATGTTTAAATTATTTATTATTAAAATATTATTAATCTATTTATTAATTAAATATTCATTTTAAATGAAATAATTAAAGTTTACCTTGAAAATAAAAATATCAATTAGTAAACATTCCGAACTAATAGAAAAAAAACATTGTAAAAAACTATGTTTATAAATGTATTAACATTTATCAAACATTTTCTATTCAATATAAAAATTTTATATAAATGTAATTCTTCATAAATAATTATGTTCAATAAATGTTTGCTAAAAATGTTAAATATGAATACAAGTACAAATATTTTTATCCATAAAAAAGACTGAATTAAATATTTTCGTGTAAAAATATTTAGTGGCAGGTATTTAAATAAGTCTTTTAAATCATTTAAATAAGAAAACTATACTTTAATATTAACAATGAAAATCGTATGAAGATAAGTTTTAATATCCGCTTACAGAATATGAACTTGCAGGTAAAATAAGATTTTAATAAATATAGTTTTATCTTATATCATGTTTTTTTAACAAAATGCTTCATAAATAAATATTATTATTTATAATAGTATGCATACGATTATTATTATTTTACAAAAGTTAAATCAGGACTATAAGGACACTTAGTTTATAAATTTATTTATTTATATATTTCGAAAATAGAACGAATTGATTGTTTATATTTTTAATTATTAAGTAAAGAAAAAGTTTTTATAGGAATTGATACAAGCAGATGAAATATATATCAAATCATTATTTTATTATATCTATCTAGAATAAAATAATAATTTAACATAATACAATAACTAGCTTCATTATTATTTTTAACAATGAATTTCTTTGATAAAAATAATTTAAAAATTAATTGTTTTTATTATTTTTTAAATATTTACAAATTTACTTAATTTAATAATTATGATAAAATGTTATTTACAAAATCTATAATATAAATTTTACAAAACAAACTATTGAGTTTATTTATTACTATTCATAAATATTTCACAAATATTTAAATGTATTTTTAATGCAAATTTATACATATTTATAATTTATACATCTTCCTTTTTCATACAGTTATGTATTGTTCTAATATTTATGTATTGTTCTAATATCCTTACCAAATTGAAATGGTACAAAAGCATCTGGTTTTTTTAATCCACCATTTTCCGTTATAAATCTATTTGGATTAAACATATACGGATCTGACCAATATGAAGGATTTAAATGTATGGCCCACTGTAGGGGTACAATCATACTATTTTTGGGAATGCTAAAATCTTGAATATGAGTATCCTACATAAATAAATCTTCAATTAGAATAACTTACAAATTTTTTAATTAAATGGTATTCAAAATTTATATCATTAATAGTTTCACTAATTTTTACGAAATATACTTCAAATTATAAATTTAAATTACACAATTTGAATAGTAATGAAATTAATTATATTCAGAGTGGATAAAAGTTATTAATTATTTAACTTAATTCATTTTTAATATTTATTTACCTTCTTATATAATATAAATTATTTAATATTATAAATTTAATCTATTATAAATTTATTAGAAATATTTTCTATTGTCAATAAAAAAACCTTTACTAATCTGATAAATTCTCAGTTTATGTTTAATTCGAAAATATTATTAAAGTTGATTGTATTATGAAGTATCTAATTAACGAATTACATAGAATTGTTATAGTAACCTCAGTTGTTCCATGTGGAATGCCAATGGGTACAACGCTTCTAAGACGTTGTACTTCCATAATTGTAGCTTCTAATCGAGTCAGATTTCGACGATTCTCCAACGTGGGTTCATTCTCACCGACTGTATTATTAATTTCTTCTTGAAGTTTAACCTTTTATAAGTAATTTAGGTTATATAAATGCAAATTATATTTTTGAAATTTCTTATTTTGACCAATGCAATTGTCATTCTTTACAAATAAATATTTATGAATAAATGTATATATTGAGAATTGATAGATTGTATTTCTAAAATATTAAATTAATTTTTCAAAGTATAAACATGTAACAATAATTAATATTAAATTTTATTCTATTGATTTAAGAATATTAAAATCATGTATACCAATACATTACAATTTCAAAATGTGAATATTATATGAAAACGATATGCGAATAATGAAATCTGTAGATTTTAGGAGTTCATTGAAGAGCTTTAAGTTATATATACATTTTTATAATGAAAAATTGTATTTTCATAAATATAAATTCCTGTTTTTAACTCAATGCTATTATTCTTTTTGCATAAAAATATAAAATCTACTGTAAGTTATTAAGTATTAGTCATATAAAATAGTATTTATAAATATATTTCTACGTGATTTTAAATTAATATTATATAAAAATATTTTTAAAAGAGTATTATTCATTTGACTAAATAAAATGATTCAAATAAACATTTATTATTAAATTAAAATCTACAAAAAATATTAGGTCGAAAATGTTTAGTAAAAATATGGTATATTTTCATATAGTAAAATTTTTTAAAATATAAAATCTAATATTATCGTATAAAATATATTATGATTTATATTATATTCAGTATTATAATTATTAATATTATTATACTATATGCATAATAATTCAGTAATCACCTTAAAACTTATTATTATTATTATCATATATTATAATATTATTATACATATACAATACAATATATACACAATATTATACACGTACAATACAATATATACACAATATTATACACGTACAATACAATATATATACAATATTATACATATACAATATTATTAAAATGTATTTCATAGTAAATAGAATCATACATTTTAAACTGAAAATTATAAAATTTTTAAACACTATAAGACTCATATTATCAATAGTGATGAAGTATATACAAAATTCTTACCTGTTCCTTGGGGAAAGCGACCATAAAAAGTAAAAACCACCTAAGTGTAGTTAACGTTGTGTCAACCCCAGCTCCAAAAATATCGGCTAAAAGATAAACGCACTGTATTTCAGTAAATGAATCAAGTATTTCTTGATTTTCTAACCGTCGTTGGATTTCTTCGTCATATGCTGCCAGGAAGCTATTCATTTCATTTGGAAATTTTCTATGATCTGCTAATATTTTTCGGTAAACTTCGTGTGTCTTATTTTGACCGTCAATAAGTAATTTCATTATATTATAATAGCGGGGTAAGAACCTTCAATATCAAATGACTAATATCATTAAAATCAAAATATAAATATATGTGTTCTATTTTGGGAAAATAATTTTTATGGTGTATATAAATATAAATCAATGAAACAGATAAAATTACTTTTGTTATTTTAAATTCTCATAATTTAAAATGTCTAAATACATAGATACCAATAAAAGTTTCTCTGATTTCATAATAATTTATTTATATTATATAATAGTAAATATAAAATCAATTTTGCAATTGAATATTTATTAAAATATAAATTGGATATAATAAAAATATAATTTACTGTAATGATATTCAATCAAATTCATTTATTAAAATATAAAATATTAATATTTAAAAGAGTGTTGCTTTCATTTTTATTTACCTTAGAAATGGTAAGAAATTCAGAGGACCAGAAATACCAATGTGTTTGACACCTTCTTCTTGCAAAAACTGTAACCATTTCCAAAGTTCATCTTCTTCTTGATAAACTTTGCCAAATACTAAAAAATTCATTAGGTTTCCTATACAATGTTGCAAAGTTGGATGAGGATCTAATCCATTTATCTCGTTTGATCGTATTTCCAGTTTCTTTAAATTAAAAAAAATATTTATTAATATAAATTTTATAATCTATTTGGATTTAAATTCTTATACATAATAAATAATTAATATTGATACTTATTAAGAAATGAAGTAAAATAAGTATACTTTTTACGTTTCAACAGACTAGATTAATACTCAATATTTAATTTAATAAAAATTATTTACTTAGAAATTAAAAAGTTTTATTTAATTTAAGTTAAGTTTATTTAACTTAAGCGTTAAAAATTATTTATCATCTTTAATAAGAACATTTGTTTGTTTAAGTTCAATATAACTATTAAATCTTATTCATTCATTTGATTTTTGGTATTTTTAATTTATTAATGCGTATCTGAAACTGAAAAATTTTAATAAAATAAATAATAATAAAAATTAAAGTTTCAGAAAGAGTTTCAAGAAAATGTGTAAAAATAAAATGATGAAATATAAATAATAATTGAAATTCGAAAAAATTAAATATTTTTTAAACGAAAATAATACAATAATAAACGATAATAATAAACAAATAATCATATATTAAATTGTGCTTTATTATATTAAGATTCTTTTATGCAGCATGAAAATTACCAACAGTATGTGTATAAAATAGAGGACAGCATGACAAAATACAATATGAAGTGAATAATTTGTATGTAGGTTAAAATAAAATTATTAGAATAATCGAGAAAGAAAATTTGATTACGTACATTGATACATTAAAGAAAAGAAAAATTACTTATAATAAAATGAACTTTTAAATAATTAACATTTTGTAAATTAATGATTGATTATCACTGAAAGAAAGATAAAAAATATAAAAATATTAAAAGGAGGGATCGATTTTCTTGAGAAATAAATAAACTTTATTATATATATTTGTATATGAATATAATTATATACACAATACGATTGCATAATTCTAGACTATGATTTTCCTATTAGGTAAGTCTTAACGTAAAGTCCTTATTCATAATAACTTTTATTTTAATATTATAAAAATGTTATTTTATTATTGTAAAAATATGTATTAATTCTGACAGAAGGCTTATATTAACATTCAATGTAGCTTTTTTCATAATGAATACCGGTTTTAAAATATATTTTTTCAATAATTAATTTTTTTCCTTTGATAAACGGAATATTATATCATATTGAAAAGTTGTTGATTAAAATAGTTTGGTCAAAGTTTATTGTATAAAATATTTATTCTGATATTCAATGATTTGCAGTAAAATATTTTTTTATAAATAACTATTTCTAAATATATTAATTTTTTACTTTTTCTTTTAGTCTTCTATATTCATTAAATTTTTATTTTCTTTTCATAATTACATCTAGTATTTAACAATTCTTTTTCTTAATTAATATTATTTTGTACTTTGTAATATTAATATTATGTAATAATATATTAATATAATAATAATATTAATATTTTGTACTATAATATTGCATTAATTAGTGTTCGCGATTCTCCTACTGCATCACGCACCATTGTATCGCCACCATAGGCCGAGTGCAATCGTCAAACCTAACCGGTTTTATACCTCTGTTCTAGCCACCGCCCTAGCAGAAGCCATTCACGCGAATTTTCGAGTCAAAGTACGACTACTATTCGACACTGGGTCCTCTCTCTCATTCATAACGAAAAGACGGGTGCGTCAACTCCGAGTAAACTGCAAGCAATCCTCAATCCACATTCATAGTATAGGGGGACGAGAGAGCGATAAGACACATGGTTGCGCGCTCATAACACTGAACCCGCTTTCATCCAATGAGGCCATTACCTTCAATGCCCATGTCCTCACCTCATTGACAACTGCGATCCCCCCATCTGACATCCCGCCCCAAGACTGGCCGC
>JAPYYT010000115.1:0-87790 GCA_030522565.1 Ceratosolen corneri | reverse complement strand
CGCTCTTTTGTTCTTTGCATTTGGACCGCACTTTTATATTTGTAAACACCGATGGTCAACTTAGGCGGTGACGGCGGCGCGACGGTTGATTTATTATACGGATTTCCGAAGCACGTAAAAAATATTATGCATTTAAATTAATCTTTGTTTTAAATAAATAAATTTATTATAAAATATATTGAATATTTTTAAAAGAAATATTCATTTAACGTATATAATTATAAATATTATAAAATACTAACTGGAATTGAAGTAGGATTCAAACGTTTGTTTATATGCACACAATTATTAAAATAATCATACAAAAATATTTACTTAAAACATATATAGTATTAAAAGCGTATATATTGTATTATTATTATTTAAATATTTAATCTGTTTTACATTTAAAAATATTTATTAATAACGAAATACTTTTTATTAAAATTTAATTGATTTGTTTAATTAATTAGATTTATTTAATACATTTAAAAGTATTTATTTAAAATATCAATGCAAATACAATCAGATAAAAACAATCACATAAAAACAGATAAATTCTATTTAAATTGATTTCTTATATAAATTAATAATATTTATAATGTAAGTCATATTTATATTTTTAATACAAAATATTTAATTTTTTAAAATGGTTTAATAAATAGGACCTCATGTATAAATTTTTTTTTTCAAATTAATGATTTGCCTTCATAAATGTTTTTCTCAAAGTGATTTTCTTAAACTTTTATTTTTATTATAGAAATTCTATAAGAATTTAGAAAAATATGATATTTCATAACATAACATATAACATTTGAATAAAATAACGTAAAATTGGAGGAAATAAAGTTGTATTTAAGAAGTTTATAATAATCTAAGTGTGTCGTATATTATCAGAGTATGTTTTAAAACATGCGTAAGTTAAAAAATCAGTTCTAAATAGATATTTTTATTTAACGTTAGATTTATGAACAAATTGATATAGAATATATAATTTCGAATTTCAAAAAGTTACTTATATATAGGAATAGTATTTGAATAAAAAATTAAACTCATACATTATTATGTATATAACAGACGACTTGAAAATGTAAGTCGGAGCATAAAAGTAGGCTTAAAAATTATCGGAAAGATACTAATGCACATACGTTTAATATTAGTGCGATTCTTCGTAATTTTAAGAATTCAAGAAATTGCCATAAATTTAAGCAAATATTTATAATAAAAAGACAATATATATTAATAGAATATATCGATATAGTAAAATGAATAATATATATTATGAAAATATATAAAGATATGACACAAAGAACAATACTGAAATAATAAAATATCTCATATTTTCTTTTTTATTATTGCAGTTTTTATATATTTGAAAATTTGAAAAATTATACATATTGAAATCTTTTTTAAACAGTTTTACAGTTGTTAAAATCAGTATATTGTATATAAATTTTTCAAAAAAACTGGACAAATCAATCAATGCAACTAGGTGTTATATAATATTCATTTTTATAATTTCCCTTAAGTAAAAATATATTTTTATTACATTTGAAGCCGTTATAAATTAAATTTTGAAAAATAGAAAATATTGTTCTTTTAACAAAACTTAAAAATTTTCATTTATATGTCAGAAGAAAAATATATTAATATATCAAGAGTATGCGTGTTAAATGTAAAATCAATTAAAAAAATTGAAAAAAATAAAAATTACTTTCCAATCTTGGAATTACAAATTAAATTAATAGAGTTTATTTCTCCCAATATTAGTAAAATTCCTTACTTAAGAATTGTTATCAATTTCTTCGGACAATTTAATCATATAGAATTGTCTCTAAAAATTATTTTAGTTAATAAAACATGGTATTAGATTAATTATATTCATTTATTTTTTTGTATAAAAAATATTTTTCAGACTTACATTGTTTTTAAAAGGAAAAAGGAATGAAAAATTTTCAGAGGTAGCTTATGTTTTTGTTAAAAATAGCGTTCCCATCATTGTATATTTTATATATATATTTGTATATATATAATAATCATTATATTGTGTGTTTATATATGCACTATAAAAATTATTTAAAAATTATCAAAAGTAAATTTTTATAATTGAAAATATATAACGTAAAATTTTATAAATAAAATTTTAGATAAAATTAAATCTTAATAATAACGTTTGCTTTTCCATCGTACATATATATATATATATATATATATATATATATAATATGTAATTCAATAATTTATTTTTTTCTATAAACGGTTTTAATTAAAAATAAATATGGAAGTTTTTATTTTTACAATTAATATAATACATACATCAAAGGTAATAATATTAAGTTTATTAGCTATGTCATTACCGTTGAGTTGAAAATATAAAAGCGTTATCAATTCTGGCATGATTTATGATATGTCATATTGCATTATTCCTTTATCATAAAGAATAATTTTGAACATTTGAATATTGTTAATAGATTTAGGATGATATCAACGTAATTATTAAGTACTATTTAAATTAGTAATATCAAGCTTAATTGGAAAAATATAAAATTAATATTATTATATAAATATTAATATCAATTAAAAAAATATAAGATTAAATAATAATTGGTATTATTCTTTGCTACAATCTATCTATTACTTCTAGTTAGTATTAGTTAGTACTTATTAGTATTAGTTAATAATTAGTACTAGCTACAATTGATCTATTAAATTGCAAAAATGTATTTAAAACTTATGTAGAGAATTAACAATAGTAACAAATTTACATTTAAAAGTTACTCTATTCTCACTGAAAATGTTTAATAGCTATTTTAAAAATGAATTAGATTAGATATAAAATATAATTAGTTAAAACTAAATTATCTTACAGTATATATATTTTCATAATTTTTCAAATACTAGTCCGAAAATTTCGCATATCTGTAAACAAGTAATATTAAATATTTATAAGCAACAATCTAATAAAATAAGAACTGAAGAACGAAAGATTTTATATTTCGATAAATTCTGCAATTTCAATATTCTGCCAATTAAATTGAATTGTCAAAAATATATTCAATTAATTAATTATTTTAAAAATTAAAAATTGTAAATTAACCTAGGAAATATAATTTATCTACGTTAAAAAATTGTATTTTTTTTTAAATACAATATTTCTTTGAATAAAAATATTTAATAATTTGAAAGAATTTTTGAATAAACAGAAGCAAATAATCTTTTAAAATATTGGGTAGGTTTTTTATATATATTTCAATATTTATTTATATTATTTAGATTCATTTTTTACTATATTATAAATAAGTACTGTAGAAATTCAGTTTGTATCCGCATGTTATATCTGAAATAATTGGTTCATGCATGTATAAATTTTAATACCCTTACTTAATTAATTATTTTCAATTCTTAAAAATGACGATTTCTAAAAGAATTCTTGTATGTTTTACCTGTATACTATTATTCATAATTTGCCTTCGTGTTAATTATTATTATTATTCTATATCATAGAATTTTTAAATAATTATTATAATGGCTATATAACTAATAATTAGATGTATTTTAATAGATATATAATTTGTATTAAAATAATTACAAATATTTTAAGTAATAATAAATTACTTTGTATGTATATACTGTTCAATAAAATAATTTATTCTTTATTTAAAAATAATGAATTTCATACTCTAATATATAATTATATTAATACAATATTTAATTTAAAGAAAATTAGTATATTTTGCATAATTATATAATTTATACATTATGCTAAAAAAATTGAAAGTAATTTCTAGTTTAATTATTTCGTCATATATATTGTATAATTCATAATACTTTGAAATACTAATATACAAAAAGGTATATATTTTATAATATTTATTGTACATTGAGTATAAGAATAATTTCAAATAAGCTTTAACATTTAAACTTGAAATTTTCTATAAATCTGGTAAACAGTTTTGTATAAAATTTCCTTTATATTTTCATTTGAAATAATGCTTAATACCAATTATATTAATTTTCAGAATATAACGTTTCTAACATGAATAATATAATACATTTTTCTCTTATATTTAAATACATATTTTTTAAATTTTTAAAATTTTAATTTATATAATAATAAATTTTAAACAAGGAAATCATTCATAATATAATATTAAAATATAAATATATAGAACTTCACTTATAACATAAAATTATTTTACATTTAGAATAACCATTATATTTTATATTTTTGTTTTATTCTGTTTCATTTTCGCCCTCATTTTCTTTCTTTTCTTCGTCCTGTTCCTTCTCCTCCTCCTCTTCATCTTCTTCTTCTATAGTTTCTTCTTCCACAAAGTATTCAGGAGGAAATCCCAAAGCTAGTGCCTCCTCAATAGTCGTTTCATATAAATATGACGAAAGCGGCAAAATTTGATACTGGCTTATACTATCGACGATCCATTCATAAGATATTAAGACACCACCCGATTTTTTTAGTGTTGCTATTTCTAAATAATAACAATTTTAATAATTATATAAAATATTCTATATCATTCATATCTTACAAAATAAAAATAAAATCAACCTACTATTCGAACTTAAATTTTCAGTTTCCAAAATTACGATTTTGTATTTATCTTTTTGAAGTGAAAGTTCTTTTAATGTAGATGTAATAATAGCACCATTATAGAGTATTAAATTCTGAAATGAAATTTTATTAAAATATTGTTATTTAATAATTATTATAGATAATAAAAAAATTATAAAATTTTCATAAATTTATACTTGAAATTCATTTAATGAAAAAGAAGAAAATGGTTCCTGACAAAAGAAGGCAAAGCCTTCAAATAAGTCTTGTGTTCTTCCACGAGATTTCTTTGATCCTGATTCAAAAACCTCAGGATCTAATACTTCATATTTTTCATCATTTTCATCTAATATGCTATTTTGTTTTAAACAATCAACTATCCATTGAAAACTAACCACATGTTTTTTAAAAGTTATACCTTGTATATACTTAAAAGTTTTTTGTCCTGCTTTAGTTGCAATATCTGTTTGTACTATTACATGAGTTACTTCTATATCGAAATTACTTTGGAAACTAGCATTAAAGTGTTTCGCAAATCTTTGAACTATTTTAATATTTTCTAATTGAAGACCGCTACAAATCAAAATCATAGATTTTGTTTTATTAGTTAATTTATTTGCTGAAGTCGGTGAATTAACCATTGGTGTACTGTGGCTTAAAGGGTATGATCTTCTATTTTTCATTGGTGTTACTGCTGGAATAAGATTTAAATTTTTCTCAGGTGAACTTCCATGGGATTTATGTTTTTGTGATTTAGGTGTTTGGAAATTAAATATTTGTCTGAAATAAAAGAATTAGGTAACAAATTTATATTATATATAAATTTATATTAGAACCTATATTAGAAGTAGTTGTTTAATAAATTGTACCTTCTCTTTGAAATAGGTGTAGCATCAATACTATCCGAATCAAAATCATCATCAGTATTATTATTGATTTGATATTTAAACTGTAAAGTAATATATTTATAATAAAAAATACAATTTTTAAATAAATTATAATAAATTATAAAAATTAACCTTTTGACGAGGTGTAGAAAATTTATTATTTTTATTATTTTCTGCATTTTTATTATTATGAATTTCTGATAAGTTAACTCCTATAAGAGCTTTCTCAATTTTTTTCATTGCTAATTGCTCTTGTGTGATGTTCATTAAACTATCAGATACATGATATGTATTAAATTGACTATCAGTGGTATTATTTTTTATTGCTATAGATCTATTATTTTGAGAGTTTTCTATTTGACATATTCCATCTACATTGTCAAAATTTTCTTTAATTGCACTATTTCTATCAATATTATCGCATGCATTTTCTTTGTTAGAAGTTTCTGAATATTCAGATACATTTGATTCACTTCTATCAAACTGCTTTAAATTAACTATTGTACTATTCGATAAACTTTTACTAAAATCTAAACGATCTTTGTCACTGTTTTGATCAGTAGTCCAAAGATTAAGTGGAAGATTATCACTGGGAATTTTATTTAATTGTTTAAGAGTTGATTCAATATTGGATTGTATGTATTGTTCATTAGATTCGAAAAGATCTACGGATAGTAGTGAACTAGGAACATCAAGTAATTTCTTTATACCATCTGTATTTTCTTTAAAGCTTTGAACTTGGCCAATATTTTCATTATCAGGCAGATCACATAGTTTTGTATTTATTATTGATTTTTTAAGCGTATGATTCATTAAAGTATTTTCGTTGTCATCAGAAAATAAATCTTCTAAGTTATTCACTTTATTTTCTATATCTTCTAAATTTAAATTTATTTTCGAAGCAGAGACAGTTTTCTGTTTTTTAACAGTTGGTTCTTCTTTTCTGACACACCATTTATCAATTATACACGATACGTCTTCATCATTAGATGATTCTGAATGTGTTCTTTTTTTTTTAAATATTTGTAACGGAGAACTTGATGTGCTTGTAGAAATAGATTTATCTTTTTCCAATTCACATTGATTTTTCAATTCATGAGTGTTTGAATTTGGATTATTCAAGTTACTCTCTATATTAATATTTTTAATTTTATTAGGACTGATAATTTCACTATTAATAGATTTTTGAGTGTTCTTAGAATCAGTTTCTTCTGAACTAATAGAAATCTCATATTTTTCAAATATTTTATTATTTTTGTTTACTGGGCTTAGATTATCATTATTTTCTGAAATTTTGGTTTCGAATTGTTTTTTTGTTTCAAAATCTATTTCTACAATTTGCTTATCAATAACGCTAAATTCTGTATGATAATTGTCGGTCATTTCAACCGAATTTTTTTTATTTTTAGTAAAGTGGTCATTTTGAATATCATTTTCTTTACAATCTAGCGGTTGTATTAAAGCTGTATTTATTAATGGAATTTCATCAATCTCCATTAATATATTTGATTGTTTTACTTCCAAAATGTTGGGGTTATTATTATTTTCATGTATATCTACATACGTTTTATTAGATTGATTTGTCAATTGATTGGATACAGACTTTGACTGTATATTTTCTTCAGTTGAAAGTATGTTTACATCTACTGGTACATGTGCATTTATTGTTGAATTGCAGATATCAGTTACTTCGAGGTTTGTCATGAGAACATTATAATTAAAATTTATAGGTTCATTACTTTTAAGCACTATGTCCGATGATTGATGTTTTGTAGGACTACAAATAATTATTCTTTTTTTTGGTCTTAATTTACCTAGCCAAAAGAAAGAAATATTCTTTCGTTTTCGACACATTTTACCTAATTTTGTAAATGTAATAATTGATCGATTTGTTTGGGAAAATTCATTATTTGTAATTGTTGGTAATTGAAATGTATTTTTTTGTTTTTTGGAAGAAATCGAAGTTCTATTTTTAATTTGTATATTATTTTGAAAACTAGACTCAGAACTAGTTAGTTTTGAGGATGTGGATTTCATTCTTAAAGATAATTTCTTATTTAATGGAGAATTTACATCAATAATATCTGTTTTGTGTTCGGCATTGGATGAATTATCATTAAGAAATTCATTACTTTGATGTTTCATTACCTTTATTTTTAAAGGACTTAGTTGATTTAATTTTGTTATTAATTCTGAGTTTGTTTTAATTGATGCATTTCTTGTTTTTTCAGGTGTATGAAAATTATCTTGAAAGTTAGAAATTCCAATTATTTCATTTACTTTCTTTGGATCTATAAATGATAAAGAAATATTTTCCTGATTATATGAGTTTGATGAATTGATTAAATGATGCTTCAAACTATATTCGTTGTTTATATTCCCAATATTTACACATTGTAAAGTGTTATTTACATTTAAAAATTTCTTTTCTAATACAGGAATACTATTTAATGAAGAATTGTTTGTATCAACTTCTCGGGAAACACTCTTACTATCATTAGTCGTAGAATTATAGGGTACAGTATCATCTAATACAACTGATGCAGAGCATTTTTCAACACTAACATTTAAAGATTTAAATGTATTTGCTTGCATTTCTTTTCCAACTCGTTTTATTCTACGCCAATTATTAGCATCAGAATGATATGCAACTGGGATAGGTGTAGATGTCTGTAAAATAACTTTGTCTGGAAGAATTGGATTTGTTTTATTCTGAGCTATTATATCTACTTCTTGTGCCCTTTGAATTTCTTTACACTTTTGTTCTTTTTCTAAATTTATATGTTTGGTAAATCTTAAATCTTTTAACTTATTACTATTAGGAAAAATATTAGATGATTCAGACTTGCATTTTTTATTCAATAGCGTGTCTATTTGTGTTTGAATATTATCTTTACTGGAATTTTCTATATTTACATTAATTTCTTCATGGCTGGAATTATTAATTAGATTATTTTCATTTTGTGTAATATTTTCAAGCCAATTTTTAACTTTTTCTTCTGTATGTACTGCTTGGTTAGATACACAGTTAGGGTCATTAGATAAATATTTATGTAAGGTATCTTTATTATTTTTTGTCTTTATCCCACATGGTACTCTAAGTCTTTTAGAATTAGATTTTTTATTATTTTTTGAGTTAATTGTTAATTTTGATAGATTTTTATTTGTAGCTAAAGATTTTTTTGAAATAGATGATACAGATTCTGATTTAAAAATACTTTCTTGTTCATGGTTAGATATACTTTCCTTTGTATGTTTTATTTTATTCAAAGGCTGTAAAACTATAATTAAGATATATATTTTTAGCTAATTTAATGAATATAAGATTAAATCAGTAATAGATTTTTCATTGTAATACATAGATATTTCAATTCCATATCATGATATAAAACTTTTAAATTATTAATTACAACTATTATTTAACTTTTGCATATAATATACAAACTTAAGTACCACTTGTGTATATAAAAAAATTTAATGTTGTATATATACCATGTAAATATAATTTTGAAGTTATAGTCATCGGTAAATATTAAAATATAAATATAATTCAAGCTGATCAAATTAAATTAAAGAATTTATTTCAATTATTCTTATTATTTTTACAGTAATTTAAAATTTAAATATATATTTATATATTTAAATATATAATATTAAAGATACACTTACTAACAAATTATAAGAATAATAATTTGTAACAATTCTTATGAATTTATATATATAATTTAAATAACTAAAGCTTTGCTTACCATCAATACCAGAATCAGAATAAATAGCTTCAGTTAAATTATTAAATAATTGTACAGTAGATTGTAACAGTTGATTATCTTCTTTTGGAATCGATCGTTTTTTTATTCTTGTATTACAAACAGGACATGTTGCATGTTCCTTTTTAACAACTTCTAGAATACACTTTTTACAAAATTTATGACCACATTTTATTGTTACAGGTTCATTGAATAGTTCTAAGCTGTAAATAAATAAAAACAAAAACTAAAAATAAAAAATAAAAAAAAAATTATATAATAAACAAAATTATTTTTTATTATTTATTTTATCTGAATAAATTTTTAGATATTAATTGCATTTGTATAAAGATATAATAATAAATATTATTTTATTTTATTACACAGGCTATTATTGAATTTTAATATTGAGAATCTTATAAATTTAAAACTCCTTGAGCAAAATAAATGTATGCTCAATATAATTGTATCAATATATTTAAATTCTTAATTATCTATTGATGTATTTAATAATTTAATTAGTGAAATAAATAATTAATGTTTTATTTGATTTGATAAATAATTATTGTATTTCTGAATGTAATGCAAAAATACTTGTATTATTGTTCTATTCAAAACAACTTTAAAATGTTTGAATATAACCTATAATTGTATTGAACAGAGCATGAAATAGTAATGTAATGTGTAGTGCACCGATATTTCTTCAATTTCATTATAAATTGAAATATAGAAAATAAAATAAATTCGATATATATATATATATATATTTGAATAATTACATATTTTAAAATTCTTTTTATCAGTAAAGCTTACCAAATTCTACAAATCAAACATTCCTTCATGCGATGTATTGAATTTATTATTTTTTCAATACAAGAATAAGATGCTGCATTCTTCTCCATTTTTAAATTTCACTTTCATGCTAGCTTTATTAACGAAAATAGCATAGTTTACAATATTTTAGCTTTGTATTTAGTTGTATCATCACTTCTTTTCAATTTTTATTCAATTGTAAACGAGCAATGACAATATATGAATTTCTAATAATCTAGCCGCCAAAATGTTATTTTAACATGGCGTCCAACGCTAATTCAAAAGAAAAATGCGAGGCAAATTTAAGCAGTAAAATAGTTATATTTCAATGATTTAAGTATATTAAATATTAGTATTATATATTATAACCGTGTTAGTTTTAAACTTGTACATTCGATTACTTAAGTTATATTATAAAAACCATAAATAGTAAACAAATAATAAGGTAACTATTCTGAATTATATTATTGACTTCGTTTAATTATTTCTTTTATAGATAAATTTTTTATTAATAAAATCATTGTTCATCAATAATAAAATATAATGCATATTTTATTCGATAGATCAAAACCATATTTATATAAATTTATATAATTATCTATTGTGAAAACAATGAAAATAATTTTTAATAAGTATTATTATAATAAAATTAATATTTATTATTTTTATATTATAAATTTAAATATAAAATAAATTAAGTAAGAATATTTTTAAATGTTATATTTTTAAAACTATTATTTATTTCATAATGCAATACATATTTTAGTAAATTTTCGAAGTATAGTAAGGGGTTTCATTTATGGTACTATTGCCAAGCATTTATCGACATTCATTTCTTTTACTAAGTAGTTTTCTTTATGAACATACTATTTATTTATTTAATTGAACAATTTTTTTATTATTTGCTTAAATAAATCATTTAAAATCATTCCTAATCCATAATTTGAATTAAATGAGTTTTACAAGTTGAGCTAATTGTATTCTCGATAATTATATTCTGGCTTCTTTTGGAATAAAAATATTTTTTAAATAAATCCTGAAAGTAATATGATAAATTGTATATTTCTTTTAAGAAGTTTCTTAATTTTAATTATATACCTAATCTTTTTAAAAGAAAATTTTTAGTAAAGTATAAAATAAAATTTTATTAACTGAAGATAATTCTACTAGTCATATACTTATTGATTTTCTTCAATCGCATTGGTAAATTTTTTTTGTTTTAATATAGTATAGTCTTTTGAAAATTAGTTTATAAGAAATAAGAAACATTATATATTATTTACATTTTTGATAAATTTCAGATAATTAATTAATTATCAGGATAGTTTATTTTGTATTTTTCCTTTTTAATTTAATCACAATATAATATGAATCATTAAATATTTTATCAATACATCTAATTTATTTATGAATTTATTTTTAATATTGGTAACATCTAAACCAGTATGTATCTTATTCTAAAGTTTCAATACATTTTCTGTTTGTAATTACTTTTTTTTATAAAAGACAATAAAAAGTTTATCCACTGACAAAACCAAAACTTTTTCTATCACCAACTTATATACTTTAAAATGATTCTTTCAGTATATGAAAAAAAGGTAGAATTATTTTTGTTAGCTACTCTCAAATGTCATTATGTTTATAGCTTTTTTGTAAGTACGCTTTATACCTTACTAAAAGGAAACTTTTAAACTCATCTTAAAATGGTTGTTTAAATTTTCTATAGATAAGATTTTATAACAAATTATAGTTTGAAATATTAATATAATTTTCAATTTATTTAAAATTATACTATGTTTTCATTTATTTATTAATATTTTAGAAATAAATAAATTTAGATATAAATAAATAAATATATAATTTTATAAATGTAAATATGTATAAAATAATTTATAGGTATATATTTGTAAGAAATATTAAATTAATATGTTATTTGAAGAATGACTTTCTAAATTATAGAATTATAAAAAAATATTTAATAAAAGTGGCTTCGAAAAAGTTTATACTATTATTTAAACTTAAAATATATTATATGAGGGAAGTATTTATTAATAGATAAATCAATTTCATAAATATTTATATATATATGTATACTAATATACTATAAAAAATTGTTTAGCTACATTTTGCTATTTACGTATGCAAATTTTTTATTATAGAATGATTAGAATTTATATTTCAATCTTTTGTCAAAATTGTTGAGACAATTAAATTTGTCTATGGCGAATATTTTTAAATTGTAAATGTTTTTATAACAGAATTTTATTTGAAAATCTTTTTAGTTATTACTTATTATTTCTTATCACCTATTATATTATATTATTATACAATGATTTTATTTATTTAATGACATGAACAACGATGCAAAATATATTTATCAAATTTCATTTATATATATACAATTGTAATTAATAAATATTTTTAGATTTTTTTAAATTCATTAAATTAATTTTTTTAATATAAGCAAATTAAATTGTATTAATTTAATAATATCATTAAACAATTTTCGAAAATTTTTATAATTTTTTAATTTGGGCAACAACTTATTAGAATTTATACAAGTCAATCCAACGTAAATAAAGACCATAAATCTTGTATTTAAAATATTTTATTCCATAAAAAGTTTAATTCTACAAACATAAAATACACATGAGTTCATAATATGCACCGCATCGTATTCAGCAAATAAATATATAAATTATGTACTATTTTATACAAAAAGATCTTTTATAATTTAACTTTTCTTTACATTATTTATATAGTTATAAATTTTGTGAGATTTATTGTAATTTCAAAATATTGAATTTATGGATTTATATGATTATAAATGTTTTATTGTATACGAAAATCTCGACTAACAAGTTTTAAATATAAAATAGGACCAAATTAATTTATTCGTTCAAAAAGCCAAACTTTTCTATATATTGCAACTAAATATTTCTAATATATTTACATATGCATTTTTTTTCAATATTCAATATTCAATTTTTGAAGATGTACATAATATCGTAAATTAATAGCCTAGAGCCATAATATATTTATACTTGTATTTTATTTATGATTTAATATTTGTTAATAATTGATAATAAATAATGTATAATGTATTTTACAAAAGTTGTACCCATCTTATTTTTCATGGAAATTGGATTTTTCTTCCGAAGACTTTTCAATCCAATTTTTATGATTATCATGCTACTTTGATATTTTTATAAAAGACAAGATGTTATCGATCTCTTTAAAAATAAGTAAAACATGTATTCTTATATTAAATATATAATGATATTCATGAGCTAAAATTGAATCTTTAAAAGAATTACAATCCAATAATTAGTGTTGTTCAATGCTGTATGATAAAAAATTAGCTGTAATTTGATAAAGTATTATCAAAATATATCAGTTACTAATGTTCTTCATTATTCAAAATGTTACAATCTTATGACGAGAAGATATTATCATTGTTAACGTTTAAATGATGTATCAATACTTTGTTACTAATATTTATCAGCTCTTATTAATAAATATTTGTTTTTGCATGAGTAGATTTTGTCTATCTCATTTATAATAATAATATAAGATTCAAAGTTAATAAAAATTGCACTTAGTTTAACATATTTACCAATAAATTCAGATTTCTATTCGATTTTTTTTTAACTCTCTTAATAATCTCCTTGACTGCTTCATTTTAAAAGATTTTTTCAACGTCAACATTTATATTTAATTAAAACTTAAATTAAAATTTGTATGCCTCATTACAATACGGAAGAATAACATACATTATAATATATAACTGAATTTCATCAATATCTCGCATTGATTATATTTAAAAATAAATTAACTTTATACTTGATCAGACAAAATTGGAAAAACTCAAGTATACGAGTCTTTCTCGTTTAAATCTACCGACGGTTTGTTTACTGGAAAACTGTACTAAATTACAGGATGTGTGTTTTCAGACGATATCAATAAAATAATTCCTTAAATTAGGACTGCCATCGACAGAAAAAAATATCGCGGTATCCTAATAGCATTTTTTTAAGTGAATTATTTTGCTCGGCACAACATACAAATAAATATCGTAGTACGTTCACCAAGTTTTCCCAGTCCTCGCGACGAATTTATCAAAACACCGCGTAATAATCTCGGCGTATCACACGATCTATTCCAAGCAGCCCTTCAGTTCTTCTTCGATATGTCCTGGAAAAAAGCCTCGATCGGCAGCGTCGGTTCGTCCGTAGCAATTTTAAGGTGTGCCGATATCAACCTATTCTCGCTGGCAGGGGACACAGCCTTGAACATGCCGGGCTTGTCGTAGAGCGCCGAGGCCGAGCTCGTGAGGTCGGCGACGCTCTGCGAGGCTTTGGCGAAGAGCTCCTCCTCGTGTCTAATATCGAAAGGCGTCGTCGGGTCTTGGGTCGTTGCGATTATCGCTCGTTGGTTGTCCTCTGCGTTATTCTCATGGATGAGCTCCGACGTTGGTTCCGACCTGACGGGTGAAGCCCGCTTCTCTGAGTCCTCGGTCTCGTCCATCGTCACATCACTTAGGTCAGCCGACAATTTCTCCTTTTGAGTCTCGATCGTCGACTTCCTTGGCTCTTCCACAATGGCCTCTTTAGGTTCGCCGATCTCGTTCGCAGTCTCCGTGGGACCGGAGTTTGGTGTCGTTGCAAAGAAGCCCGTTTCCGCAGCCGATTGCATTTCTGTGGATTCGGCGACTGTAAGTTTGTTGCGGTCCAATAGCTGAGGCCGATTTTTTAATGCAGGTCGCTTGCGAATTCCAGAAGAATAGGCATTTTCGGGCCTGGTTGTGCTCTGGGATACAGTGTGCTCTTGATCTTGCTTGTTGGAGTTGAGAGGAGTCGTGCCGGAGATGCGATTTCTATAATAGTGATTCGCATTTATTCTTTTTTTGTGAGAGAACCTAATACTTCTGTCAGTTGTTGGGCTATTAGTATCATCCAATTGAAGAGCCCCCGTTGTCGTTGTCGATGTCCTATATGGTGACCGGGGAGTATACTTGTACCTGCCCACGGCTTCTTTAAAGTTCGGGTCTGCCGGATTCTGTTGATTCTTGTGAATACGTAATTTTGGGGTTGCAGTGACGGTGGCAGCTTCCGTCGAGGAAGGTTGGCTCAATCGAGTCTTATAGTCTAAACGACTTTTGTAATCTTTGATGCTGAAACGTGGACGCGTGGCGTTTCCGTAGCGCATTGGCCGCATTCGATGAGTGGTTTTCGGAGATGCGATTACAGTTTTTGTAGTAGTTGATGGCTGTTCGCTAGTCGTGCTCGTTGTACTCGTACTACTCGTTGTCGAGTAGGTCGACGGTGTTATAGGCGTGGTTTCTATGTGGTTCACCTGCGAGTTAAATATTTAAGATTTCAATAATTTCAATAATAATTCATAGTTAACGCAATTTTTTCGATAAAATAATAGTAAATAGTTATTTATAATTACTGACGCGGCAAAAATAATTAACAGCTTCTGTTGAATTAAGCAGATTTGTCTTTTAAGGTAAAATATTTCTTATATATAGTAATTTTTAATATTGAAACTACAATGTTTCATAATGTTTGTGATAAAGCAATACTTAAACAAATCCGATAAAATAAATACGTTAAATGCTATAGTAATAAATAAATACTGCAAGTATAGTAAAGATAATTAAATTTATAATATAATTACTTATTATTCAATTACTTGTAATGATTTACGTAATTTTGTAATATTATTTTACTCTTAATATTTTAGTCGTTTAAAATATGGAAAAGTTTAACTTTACCTCAGTCTTTGTGAATATATTATCTAGAGAACCTTTATCCTCAATCTTTTGCGTGTAGTGTTCCATGCGATGATCATTGTGCGATGGTTCGAAGTATTCCAAAGTGGACGATGCTGTTGTTTCGAAGTAATATTCACTTGGAATATTTTCAGTCTGAACTTCTTGCGAATTGTCTTTTGTCAATGTCTTATCTGAAGTCGATAAATATTCGGAAGAATACAATTCTTTCAAGAACGGTGCTGGATAGTTTTCTGTAGGTGATATATCTCTTAGAGATTGATCCGTAGATTTTATTATGTCTGGTAATGTATCAACATCATCGCGTTCCTTATTGTAAGCTTTTACTCGATTACCAGGACGTTTTCTATTCATTCAGTAAAATACATAATAATTAAATTACTAGCCTGTATAATAAAGTGAATTGATTAAGGCAATAATATATATTTTACAATCCACTTTTAGAAAATATTTTTCTTATATTATTCAAGGTGCATAAATTTTAATCTTCTAAATATTCTAAATATCATAAAATTATGCTTATGCTGGTAATTTCATTTTCATCTTATAAATGGCGTTGTCGATTATTGATTATATTAATGTTATTCGATTTTATATTTTCTAAATTAAAAATAAATAAATTATTCAGTTAAAATACCATTTTGTTATAGAGCTTATTAATGATAAATAAATAAAATTTATTAATCTTTTATTACTGTAAAGTAAAAAAGTGACTATTTAAATGTAATAATATTTATTTTTTATAATTCTTCATATTGTATGGCTTATATTGCGTCATCAGTGTTTCACTTTATAATAAAAATAAAGAAATATAAAACCTTGTAATTTATATTAAAAATTTGAAAAAACTTCGGATAAATAAAATTGGTAATATTTTAATGATGAAGGAATTATTATTTAATTATGCTATTTTAGTGAATAATTAAATGAATTATAATTTGAATTGAAAAAAAAATCCAGCAAATAAATCAACAATATTATAATTGTAAATTTCTTTGGATGCATTGAACGGCCTTTTATGTTTCTATTATCTCATAATAAATGAATCTATTTCTTTTCTTTCAAATCCTAATAATACATCACGTTTATTTTAAATAACTCTGTCAATGCTATATTTATTAGTTTATTTTATTTTATTTATTTATATTTTATTGTATTAGTTGCACCATTACAATATATTAAATAACGTCTTGTACTATAGTGTGCTGAATTTTTTTTATTCATCCTGTTTACAGACAATTTTAGAGTATTTTATTTTTTATTGCTTTATATTAACATAATAATATTTTAAGTTTAATTATTATTATACCAAATAGATAATAATCATGAATATTATATTTTGAATATAATTTAATATTCTATTTAAGTATAAAGTATTGGTATTCTTAAAGTAGAAGTAAAAAGCTGATACATAATTTGAAATTTACCTTAAAGTTATAAATGCGTAAATTACAAAAATTACCTGATTGGCCGTCTTTCATTACTGTTCTCTTGATAATTACTTGCAATTGGTCTAAAACGCTTCTTCTTTTCAAAGTCTTGAACGGCAGGAGTATTATACTTAATAATCTCTTCTTCATACTCGTTTGGTTCTTGTGTTGTAGTTGTAGTAGTTGAAGGTCTGCGCCTTCTGACGGGACCTCCTGGTCGTCTAGTTCGAATAGTTCTTTCTGGTATTTGAGTTGTGGTCGTTTCTGGTAGACTCGTTGTTTGTATAGGAATATCTGTTAAACTTTCTAAAGTTTCAGAATTGTATTGCGTTGGCAATTCTGTCGGTATAGGATCGTAGATGACTGTAGTAGGTTTACGTCTTCTCACTTGATCTCTGAATGGTTTTAGAGGACGGTAAGGACGTATAATTGGTTGAAATTGTTCTTGAGTTGTAGATTCCGTATCAGCAGGTGTTACAATTTCTTCATATTTTTGCACCGTTGATGGCTTAAATAAATTGTTTTCTTTATTTATTTCTACAGGCGCTTCAGAAGAGATTTCTTTAGGTGAATCGTATTGCTGTTGATGATAAGCATATTTGTATTGTTCTTTCGGAACTATTGTTTGTTCTTGTACCGGATATTGAACATAATGATGCCGTAGTGGTACTTCTTTAACAATATCTGGTTGAATAGTTTGCAGCTGTTCTAATTGCTTTTCTTTTTCTTTTTGTTCTAAAAGTTTTATTTCCTGTTGTCTCTTATCAAGTTCTTCTTGTTGTTGACGCTGCAGTTCTTGCTGCCTACGTTTTTCTTGCTCTCTTAAGCGTTGCCTGTCTTGCTGTATTAACTGTTGCTGTAGTAAGAATTGTTGTTCATTGAAATGCTTTAGAGAAATACTCTCGGGAGTTTCGTATTCGACTTCGGGTGGTCTTTGATTAATATTTAAAGGTATTATTGAACTTGTATATTGCTGGTGTTGTAATTCAGGACGTACATAAACCACCTTGGAATTATGATCCGAAAGATACGGCAAATTTGTAGTACTTACTTGATTAAATTTTGCAGGTTGATTTGTTTTTGGAAGTACTTCATTGATATCTGGAGTGTATCTTGTTTTTTGAAAATCAGATATGTAAAATGTATTTGATAGACTATGATGAGATTCTGGGTGATGTTTATCTATGTTCTTGGTATTTGTTTGAAATTGTTTGAATCCTACGGGTTGTACACTACTAGGCGTTTGCTGTTGAGTAAATTTATTTGACTCAATTCTTGGAGAACCTGTTGATGATGTATATGCATCCTGTACTGAATTGTCAAAATGATAAGAAAGCGGACGATATTTATAAGATGATGGAGTTACGTAACTAACTTCATGACTTTCGTGCACAAGAAAACTCGGATCACGCTCATATGTAGCCTGCTTATAGTGAGATGCATGGCTAATCTGATTGTAAAAATTACTATTACTAATTTGCTGGCCTGTTGGTTGCTGCTGAAAACGGTTAAATACTTGTTCGCTATTCACTTTATCTTTATTAAAATCACTAGATACTTTAACGTTGGAAGGTTGATAGTATGGTTTTTCGTTGGGAGATTTTAATTCTTCGAATTGTTTCCCTGAATGCCTAGTAGGTATAATAGATTGCTGTGCACTATAACCACTAACAAAAGGCCGGCCCTGTGAGAAGGGATGAACGTTAGTGGAGTAACTCGCAGGCTTAATATAGTATGTAGGGATACGGGAATCTGGTTTAATAGCTTGGGGAACATACTGAGAAGATCGTACAAATGGTTCATTGTCTCTTATTGGTAACTTCTTTTGTGATTCTACATCAAATCTTAAAGAGTTCTTTGGTGGTGGCACTAAAAAACTATACTCTCTCTCAGTTGATAGAGTCTTAGGCTCCGTAGACAATGGATTTTCACCTCGTTGTTTGGGCAATACATGACTGAATATACTAAAGCTTCCAAGAAGTTTCGTTGGGTTGTATTCAATCTGATGCAAGTTTTCGTATCGTTGAGGCTTCAATCGTTCCGACACAGTCATATGATCTTGTAATTTTCCATTAACTTGATGCTGAGGGGCTAAACTTCGGTCAAAGTTATTTGAGGATGTAACGGCAATTCCAATATTATCATAGTTTGTATTTAGTGGTCGCCAACCATTTACAAGCATCGACTGACTCTGATCCAACTGTGGCTGAAAGTCGACAAGTTCATTGTCTGCATCATTCTTTTAAATATACAGAAATTTGTTGATATTTCTTATTAATTAATATAATATACTTACGATTTTAACTGGTCGGATGTCAGCCCGATCCACAGATACAGTGATTGCTTGAACCGACAGTACTGCTATAACAGCAGCTAAAATTCAAAAATATTGAATTTTCGATTTAAAAGTAAATAATTAAATATATTTTATATTTTTATTGATTGCCTTTCAAATATATAAAATGTTATTTACTGCTGCTTAAAATTAATTCTTATAGTTTAAAGTAACTAGTTTAAAGAACAATCTTTTTTAATTTTAATATTGTAATTAAAGAATAAAAACCTTACATAAATGTTAATTTTTATTTATTTTTATTAAGAAATATTGTTCTGTATAGATAATTTTTCGACTAATATTCTTTATATTTCTTTATAATATTAGCGATTTCTCGTTCCATATACAGGCAGATAAATATAGATTATTAATAAATGAATTTTTATTTTTTATTTTATTCAATTTAGTATATTAGCAAATAAATAAGTATTACTGTGTTTACTAAAAATTACTTTTACTGTATTTCGATATTTAAAAATCGTATAAAAATCTTTTAAAATAAATTAGAAGAAAATAAAATTTATAATTTTTAATAAAAAAGAAGAAATAATTGCAAGTCTTACATAAAACTTTATTATTTTAGCGTTTAAAATGAATCAATATTTGACAAAATAAACATAATAATAAATATAATAAATAAAGTAATTGAGAAATTTGAAACATATCGTTACTTATTAGTTACGACTTCTTACGTTAACTTTTTTTATCATAAGTCAAATAACAAAAATACATTCACAAAAATTATCATGTTAGAAACTAAATTATGCTAAAGAAATCTATCATACATGCAGAATAATAGGATTTAAATTATACTTTCATCACATATTTATGTCAATTATAAAATATACACATCTAATGAAGACGTATAAAGTACTCTTTATAACACCGTCTATTTGTTTATAATTATATGAAAACTGTTATTTCTTACAAAATATTGTTGCTACCAAGTTCATCGTGCCAGCTCATGGGACTGTACACCTCCAGTGTTCTGAAAAAAAATACAATTAAAAACATTAATGGATTATATGATGAGATATAAAGAGACTAAACGACGTTTCTACTTTACTTTTCACACTTGATAGAAGTATGGTATTATAGAAACTAATATCATTCTCCTGAAATTTGCGGAAATTAAGATCTATATTCACATAACGTGCCTTACATGTTTCTTACTATTCAAAAACTTTCTAAGTTTTATTTCGGTATTGAATAACGAATACATTTAAATATACATATATATATATAATCGTGAATACAACTAATACAATATATTTGTCTCATTATTATATCTGTTCGAGATTCCGTTGAGTTATCGAGTGTCTCTGCATAGTACATTATTCTTTGGAAATTCATTAGAAAAATTCAGCATGTTTATCATTGCCGGATGTGTCCCAAAAGTCTTAGTCGCCTAGAATCTCTGAGTGATGTCTTATGGTCACGGCAAGACCCTGGTTTATAACAGTTTATATAGGCCTTCGAATATATCCATATATCGAATATATCGGAATTCCGAATATATCGATTTTTCGTCGCGTGTTTTATAGTAAAACAAAGTAAAATCAACATTTTAGTAGAACCGTTTCTACAGAAAAGTAAGCAAGATTTATACTTTATCTATTGAGCAGCAAATCAAGCTTCAGTACAGCATTTAGCAGTACGACAATCATCTATTGTCTAACAAGGCCCTACCCACGGTCCACCTACTTATTGCAGTTCATCAATCATAATTCAAAAACAACGGTTATACAATAACTGAAGCTTCTCACTCCAAAGGATGTATGCAGATGACTACACCATCGCGAAGACGTACGACCTTTAAAGAAGAGCGTAAAGGCAACTGAGGCTTGCAGTTTTACAAGCGAAGACAGTTAAGAGCAAAATGCCTGGCTTCAAACAGAGAAACGAACTACAATTGAGCGTCGAGATTGCAACGAAAGCATCCATTTATTTCTTGAACATAAAGTAATAAGTATATACATAGACATTTTTAGATTAAATAAAGCAACTTATATTACAGAGAGCAACGCACATGTAATTATCTTGTTGCTAATCCTCCATCTCCCATACCGTTATCTGTTTCTCCCACTCAGCATCTTGGGGAGAATTCACGCTCAGCTTATTTTTCCAACAACATTATTTTCATTATGATATTAATATTGATGTTCTATTAAATTATTCTTTTTATTAAAATAAAATATTATATTATTTACATTATTAATAAATTGTATTATAGTTAAAGAAAGTAAATTTAATTATATGATATGTATTATATGATAAATGATAAATAATATGCTAATAAATTTAAAAAGCTTAATACTTATTGGATCTTTATTGAATTATCTATGTTATTAATAAAATAAAATACATAAAATATTTTGTTGTATAAATTTATCTCTTATATTACAAAAAAACAAATAAGATTACTCATATTATTAGTAAAATAGTATATAAAATATAATATTAGTTTATGCACAGTGAAAATTTAGAGCTTATTTAAAATATATTTTAGATTTAGAAACTTCCTATATAACAATAATAAAGAATTATCATTATAATCATATATATATATATATACATATAGACATATATATTTCCATTGAATTCAATAATTAAGCAAATGAAACTGTTATAATAGAATTAGTGCATTGATCAATTATTTAATTACATTCTATTTTATATGATTAATAATGCAAATATCATTTTTATTCAACTTTGAATAGCAAGCGAATAAGATTAGTTCAAATTGAAAAACATTTATGATTGCGTTAATGTAAAATACAAATTGTTATTTATCTCCTCTTTCTTCTTCTTCTCATTCTTCTTTTTTCCTTTTTTTATTTTTATTATATAACTGAAGTTGAGATTTCAAATTTACTTAATATAACTCATCATTTCTTCGGTAATATTAATCTATTTTATTAAAATTTAATTTACTAATGTAAATATTAAATTATATACTTTTGTTGATTTTGAAATATTGCTACAGTATATAAATTATTTAATTAATTATTATAACATCTTGTACATTTCCTGCTTTGATTAATTTACATTATTGTTAATTTTTTCTTTTATTATTATAAACAACTTCTTCAATATTCTATGTTGTTTTTTATTTTATCTCATTATACTAATAATTATCATTTAACCAAATTTATTATGAAATGCAACTTAGAATTACTCATAAGATAGTCAATGACTATGTAATATTTGAAATTATGATTAAAGTAATATCTTTATTATAATTTTCTATTGTTAATTGCAGTTAGTATTTGAAATTCCGCGAGGGACAACCTAAAGCTAATGACTTCAGAGATAATAAGGATAATAAATAGGATAATAATACTATGTTTTCGACTATTCATCTTGTTTGGATTCATGACCTATGGATAGCATGTGCAGTTATTTCTCACAGGTTTTGTGATCTATAGTAGATTTTGAAATATATACAAAAATGTGTGAATTTGCATAATAATAGTTATGTGTTTGCATATGTGGAATAATACGGAATATTACATGAAACAATAAAATAAAAGCATAATAAATAATTTTATATTTAGTTTCAAACTCGCGGAAGTTTTATTTTGTGTATATTATTTATTGTTTTCTCATACAAATAGATTGAAAATGAAACAAATGAAATAAAATGAAATAAAGTATATATGTATATGTATATTTGGAAGTTAAGAAGGAAATTATGTATGTGAAAAAGAATATATTGATTTAGGTAGATGATTGTTAGGATTTGTTTTATGTTTTTAAATAAAATACTGCTACCTTTTATATTTCTAATGTGTGAAATTCTTATAATTTGTGATAATTTAGACTTTGATAACATCATACAAAACTTAAAATTGTAAAGCTTGAAAAAGTATCGAATAATTTAATAAATTATATTTAATTCGGATGAACAATACTAATATTAATAATATTAATAATGAAAATATTAATAATGAAAGTATATATTGAAATTTTAGTCAATATAATTTGCAATTATCATTTAATATATTATGGATTTTCAAATTATTGTCATATTGCTTTACTAATTGAATGAAATAAATAATTTTTGTAAACAATTATTTTACTATTTAAAAAAATATTTTAATATTTTATATAATCTGTCAAAGAATTAACATTTGCTATTTAATTTAAAAATAATTATATAATTGTGCTGTTTCATTTATATAAATGAAATTTTCATTATCCATACCTTTACTCAACATATTCAATTAGATAAAAAAACAAAGAAAATACTGAAATCAATACAAATTTGATCTCATATCAATTGGGTTACATATTATTTAGTTAAACAAATTTAATAAAAAATTTGCTAATTATTTAAAAAATATTTACATTGCAAACTGTTAAATTTGCTGTTATATTTGTAATGTTGAATACATTATGCAGAATATAGAAGATTTTTATGTAATAGAATCTGTTCACGTAATTCATTAGCACAAAGAATTCAATTTTAATGCATGTATTATTCCTAATTATTTGAAAATAATTAAGGGGCCTTCCTTCTCGAGTTTTTATAAAAATTATTTTATTGCATATAAACATTTTTAAGATTTAGCATAGCTTAAAAACCAATTTCCAGTAAATATGAAGCATAGGATTGTTATAAAGTTAGAATGTAATATGTACAGTTTTTTAGAAGAATGATGAACAATATGTTCAATATTTATAAGTGAACAAAGCAACAGAACCTTGGGACATAGATTTATTAAAATTTTTAATCAACTCTGAAGAAGAGTGAGACACAGCTTTATTCCCTGGATGCAATACAATGATAATGACCTGATGATAAAGATTTACGTTTTTCTACAATGCGCCACAACGCATTATTATCGTTAGATGTGCACGCGTTACTCTTCCGGGGTTTACGGAAATAAGTCGTACTGTGTAAACGGCTGAATATTGAAAAGACGCGGACAATTATTTATTCAATGTAAACTCAGAGGAAGAAAGATGTAATATACCAGCAAAATTCATTAGGTAATTGCTGCACGTTGCAAGGAAACGACTTGCGCTATATATACGAAGGGAAAATGCATTTTCCTAAAGTTTGCTGAACTGTTTCTGGATTAAATTTTCTTAAAACAGATTTATTTAATTTTCAAACAAAATGAGTCCGATTATTCATCTTAATTCTCTTCGTGTTCATAATCGAGTAATATTTCATATTTGAGTGTGCTTGAAAATTACATTAACAACTAGGCTTTTTCATACAGTTCTAGAAGTTAAATTCAAGAGAAAAACAACACGTATAAAATAAATAAATAATTGTTTTAAATTACATTTTTGTTCTTAAAAGTAAATTGTGCTGTTTGAAATAAAGATTTTATAAAAATAAGTGAGAATCATTTCAAATTCACTGAATGTTAAAGTTTCAGAAATGAAATGATTCGAATTTAAAATCTAATTTAAAATCTAATAAAATCTAATTTATTCTATTACAGAAATAATATTATATTATTGTTACAACTATAGTAATGTATTTAATGCAATATTTTAAATAAATTTTTTCCTATTAAATTTAAAGGTTTTCTTAAAAATCACAATGAAAATTGAGTATTCAATAAATCGTGATGCAGTTGTTTGTAAGAATTAAAAGTATTTAATAATATAAGTATGCTAATTATAAAACATTTGTAACTTAAGTGAATAAAATTGTTAAAACGGAATAGCACATCGTAGCCCACATTAAGTATGAAGTACTATAATTCTTGAAAAAGTATATATATCTGGTTTTTAAACTCATTAATCTTGCAATGCGAAACTTTTCTCGTTGGTGCTCAGCTATATTACAGCAACGAAAGTGAGCAAAATAGGAGATGAAGAGATACAAGTAATTTAAAGCCGTTAAAGCCAACGCGCGAAGAATGTCGCGCATGATGTAATACACCTGAGGCGTTTGTTCTGCGGAACATGAATTTCTCAATACACGACCGCCCATAGCTAACTACTATATTACCTTTGAATTTTCGTAGAATATCAGATGCACGATCGTGAGCTAAGAATTCTTTTATAATTAACTTTTATTTTTTATTTATGCCTTCCTATTTTTCGCTTTTTCAATCAGAATTATTGTCTTACGCAGCAGTCTATTATACATAAATCCGCTCAGTTGTATTAGTAGATTTCGTAATTACTGAACCGTTTAACTTTTTATCATTTTATCAGCAATTTGGCATGTAATTTAAATAATTGTCCTACATCATTGATATTGTAAGCTAAGGAGTATCATTGCTAATTGTAATACTAGGAAAGATAACTTTAGTACCCTTTTCAGTTGTCATATATGCAAATAACCTTGAATGTAAAAATAACTAGACCTCGTAAAATTTTATTTTATTTCATAAAAATTATTCGAATAATAATTTTATGCTAATAATACAGTATTGTTTTTGTATTGAGAAAAAGTTTTGACGTTAATATATTTTTTAAATTATATGTTGAATAAAAGTATGTCACTGTAATTTAACGTAAGAAGTACTCAAAGTACTTTTATTATCTATTACCATCATTATATATTACTACTCTTTAAAGGATACATTATCTTCTGATTGATTTATTTACTTTTAATATATCTAATATTTTTCCAACAAAACCACATTAAGAAAAGCGTATTTTTCATTCCTATTATCGACGATTTCACTTTTTAAATTGTGATAATTTTTTGTTCTTAATAAGTGAAAATATATAAATGAAAAATCTAAGTAAGTTTGTACTGTCTATAATTTTACGATATTCCCGACCGAATGTTATAAGAAGTCTCGAAAGCACTCGCAGGAAATAGACGTATAGAATATTTGGTACCTCTCACAAGTCTTACAAGTCACGCTTGTAAGGTTCAACCATTTTTTCCTCATTTTTTTTTTTTTTTTTAATTTCACGTTCGTTTGTTGCTTTCAATAGCCTCGACAAGCTTTCGTTGAGCAAGTCTTTAATTTATCGTCCCTTCCAGTCAATCTATTTTCCCCCAGCTACGTCCTAACATTTTTCAATCCAATTTCTCTCTAGCTCTTTCGTTCCCATACTTGAGTAGGACATAAGCCACCACGATATACTCAACGATAGTTTTGCCTGCTTTAGGCGGTAGCATGTATGTGCTTGCGCATGAAAAAAGCGAGGCAATGAAAGTGCAACACTCTTGCACTTGCGGTAGCCATCATTCATATTCTTCGGCGCTCTCACTTTAATGATCGCCGCCTGATAAATTGTGCCTTTGGATTTGAAACTTTAAACACCCTAGTTGAGAAAAACCATCAATTAGTAGTGTACGCTTCCATTAGCTTCTATTCATTTGTTTCGTATGACGTCATCGTACGCATCTGTTTATATAAGCACAAATGAAAAATCAGGTAGTTTTTATGTCATCCGTGAAGGAGGACGGACTTTTTTTTTATGCGCTTGTAAGTACGAAAGTGCAGCGAAAATAATTACTTGAATTGTATATAATGACTTTTTGCACAACTTGGTAACTAGCGACGAAATGTTTCTTAGATTTCGAGAAAATTTTTAGCATACTTCTTTGCGAGTATGGTAAAGGATTTGTGGAATTTTATGAGTCACGACAGTTACGCATGTGCTGTCTTCTGGGGAAAAAGGCTGTGCAAAAATTGCTGTCATCACAATGAAGTAAATGATGACTCATCTAAGAAAATGAAAATCCAATAAATTTATAAGAAATACTTCAATAGCCGACTCGGAATTCCTAAATTATAATAACATAATTAGTATATATTATTGAGATGAAGACCTTAAGTAATTGTGATTCACGTTATACGTGACATTACATATAATAGTTATTCTGATTTTTTAAATTTACAGATACATATTTTCAGTATATTAAGAAAATATAGGACAAAAAATTTATAATATTTATTTGAGAAACCATTACTGAAACCATTACTACGTTAGAGAAAATATTAAATGATACATTATATTGATAGTTTGATAATATCTCTGGTAGTTTATCGGATACAAACTGATGACATGATACATCAGATTTTAATATCTGACTTTTGAAGGAAATATATAATTATTCGGTTTAGGATCTAGATAAAGAATGATTCATTATACACTTGTTTAAGTATATGTTAAAAATAAAATATAAAAATATCAAGAAATGAGGTCCATAAAAAATGTCTCGTAAATATCTAAACATACTAGAAATTATCAATTTATTACATCTACTTCCTGCATGTAAAATTAATTCAGTTAACATAGATTCATAAAGATTTTTATTTTTTATTATGTGAAATTCTATTGAATTTCAGTTTATTTAGAATTTGCAAATAAATTAAAGCATATTCACAAAAAATATAAATATTACGGTAATCATGTTTATCGATTAAATACGAATAGAATTTATACAATCAACACTCAAAAATCGTTACAAAACGATTCAGTGTATTCAATACAATATAAGAAGATTTTGTCTATGCTTTATTTATTATAAGAATCAATATTTAAATAAAATTATCTACTATGAACTATATAATGTATTAATGAAAGATAATCCTATCAGGGATAATAAGGCAATGTGTTTTTTGCAAACTTTCACTGCCTTATATAGAATGGCATTTTTAATGCTCCTCTCATAACAGCCATTGATTGGAGCAAAAGTAAAGTTTTAAAACTTGATAAATTATGCGGATTATAAAAAGTTTCTTATCTTCATGGTAAGATAAAAAAGGAAAGAGTAGGAAGAAAAAAGGAGCCATCGAAAAGGACAGGTCGCGGTTGAAAAACCGATTCCCGTGTTTTCCCATTTTAACGAAATTAGCAGCGAGATTAGATTGATTAATGGATTGCCTATAGGTCGACGCACCTCATCGGCAGTGAAAGTGCTCCACTTGGACTATTAAATATAAAGGTTCGCTTACATTTGGCGGCTTAGGTCCGGTCGCTTAGCTACTCGCATTCGTGCTCGACTCCCAAGTCGTGATTTTGTTATTTCGTCTGATCGGACAAGCAGCGCATAAGTGTTATGGCAATTACTTCGATGCTTTCCACCCAGACATTGCATTCCCATTTTAAAACTTTAATGACTTTTTGAGCAGGCGCATTATTGGATTGGATAAACATTTATCCGGGTTCTCTTGCCGCACACATTTACTTTATCTTAGGCTCTTCGATGCGAGCGCTGTACTGTTTCGTTTCCATTACAACGTCCAGAGTTATTTTTGGTATTCTGCAGGCAGCTTCTGCTTACGTAAGCTTCACAGCTTCTCTTTGATAAAATGATGTATTTTCGTGTGACACATTTAACCCTATTATCCCATCATAAAATGTGGAAGTTAATTGTAGGATTTTATTCGTCGTTACTTTAAAAAATCTTATTATGTTGGGGTCTCGTGAGATTATTGGCAAAGTGGGTATCATTTTCGTAATATCTATATTTAAATGTAGTGTAAATTTAGTGATGTCTTATGAATTTCTGCAAGTATTCTTCAAAATATTTTAATTAAGTGTCTTACGGAAGTTAGTAACGTAATTTGCGTCATATTCAACATTAATTTTTTTTTTAATTGAATGCATAAATAGAATTGCCGATGAGAAATTGAACAGTACTGCGGGAATATATAATGATATATTCGCTTAATAATACATTCTTTAATGATATATTCCTACGCATTGAAGTGAATTTGTATTGCTAACAACTAGTTCTTAAATGATATATGTATTTATTTAATTTAGTGTTATCTGTAACATTGTATTTACAGCTTTCGATTATGGAAATAGCAGAGAATGTGCTAATTAATAACAGTTTATGATGAAGATGATTTATACTCTAATACAAAATGAAAGAATATATGTTGGTTTAACAAACTAGGTAATTATTGACGACTACAAGTGCACGAGTAATTTAATATACGTTCAATAGATTCCAGCATACTAATACTCTTAGTTTACATTCCTTCCACCTGCTATTTAATCATTTTTCGATTATCAGCAGTTGACTGCATTTTTCTAGTTGTTTAGATAGTGAGTACATATAACCGGTTTCTCGTCGAGTCGTAGATCAATTTCATTAGAAATTACCGCATTTCATTTACGACGTGATCATCCGTTGAGATATAGGTCAAAGTCATGTGCTCCCGTCATAATAAACAGAGAACGAGGAAATGGTTTAGAAATATTTGGTCCTGTCATGCGTTGTTTCATGCTTTCTTTGAACTGGTAACTTAATTAATTAATTCACAAATTAACATGTTAAGTAGCTTATTTATTATTATTAAAATGATAATAACTTTCTAATTAGTGGTTTACAAATATAAACGCACGAGTTTCTTTTTCTACTGTTTTCTTCATTAATAAACATCCGTGAAGAATTCAAAGGCATTAATTTTTTGTTAAAGTTTTGTCTTGGAGACTTTGCGAATGATTTTAAGGCTCTAGAGAATTGTTAAAATTTTGAATGTGATTTCGTTCAATCATAAAATGCTGATAAAAAAACTTTAAGAGTTTCTTATTCTGTAAAGTACAAAGTACGATATTAACTTAATTATAACTAAATGTGTAGTTTGTAATAATATACACATGTCTTTGACGACTAATATATATCGTTTACACTAGAGGTTTTTTATATTCTGTTTATCAATTTATCAAAGATCCTATTAAATTAGCATAGTTCTAGTTTAGTTTAATATTATTTATTTATAAAGCGATATTTCGCTATGAAATTTTTAATTTCTAGAGGGTTTATTACTATAACATTGCCTTATACACATTAATAATGAAAAATCTTTCATGGTCATATTCCCGTATGTTCATATTAATCACTACTCATTGTTATCGCAGGCAATTATTTTTCCTGTTAAAAAGAGAAAATAAAAATATAAAATTGTTTTTGAATGGTTACAAGTAGTCTCATCTCTAATCACACTCATTGTTTCACTTATATATAATGAAATTTCCAATCAGGATTTTAAGCTATAAAACGAGTATATAACGAGTGCTGTTCAAAAATTAAAAAAAAAACATTAAATTTTGGGTTCAAGCATTCATAAAGTAAATTGTTGACGACTATACGAACGAATATAAAGACATTATCCCTCGAACATCTCTCAGATTCCTCGGCATGGAAACTACCCGCGCTTTCTTTTTTCCCCGACTCAAAGACAAGATAAAATTATTCGCGTGTCCAAGTTCGTACAGTCGAAATCTCATTCGTCGGACAAATATGAAGCCTGCGAACGCCGTAGTAACTTACTTATACCTTTCACTGAGTTCTTTCTTTCGAACGGCCGGCATCGTCAAGAATTCCTACGACACTGTTACCTGCTTATTTAGTATGACGCTCGACACCTTTGACAATTCTCATACTCTCTCTCTATCATTATACTCAAGCTTATAAATTCTTATATATATATATATATATATATATATATATATATATATGTATATTTGTGCATGTATGAGAGTTTATTGGACTTATTATAAATTGTGTTGACCCAATTCCACTATGTAAAGGCCTATTGCAAATTTTGTTTTACTGCCAAGTGTCACACGATAAAAGTAAAATTAATTCTTTACCTATTAAATCATTCTAGTATGACAGGTCTTATATATTATAAGTATGCTGACGTCGTAGTTTTTAATTTTTCATACGCTGGAATATACTTCCGATAGTTTGTGCACTAATTCTTTTCCTTTTTAAATTAGAAATTTATTGGGAAAAATTCAATTCAATTATCTTAATGTCTATTAACAAATACCAGAAAATACAAAATAACCATTAACTTAATTTATCCATTTATCAAAAAGTCCATGTAAAACGAGTAAATTTGTGAAGAGCTTAATTTTAAATAATATATCAATAAATGTTTTATCAGTATTACAGTAATTTACTATTTAATTAATCCATTTTTAAATTATTTTACTTAAAAGAAATAAATTTGTTAACTATAAAATGAAAATAATAGCTTTTTTAATAATTTTTTCGTACGCTCTTATATTATCGCAATCAGTATATAGTAATAACAATATACAGTAATGTAAATAAGCTAAATTATGAATAATGTTTTAGAAGGGAACGATGAAAAAAACTGAAAGTCTATAAAGCAATATTTGTTTTTATTATTTAATAATGATATGAATGATTTTCATTTCACAGCATAAAGTATTTTTTAAAGTATAATGAATTTCTTTTTAATTGTACATCTCAATTATTTATGATCGTATTGATTAAAATCTTCTTATCGAGGCAAGTAAAACAGAAATAATTATTACTGTCTATATTATTCTTTTTAGAGTTTATTTTGTATGATGCTGCAGTTTAATTAAAATTAAAAAATTTTCTTCACAGCACAAATTAATATTTTTTTTTCACAAATTAATATTTTAGATAGATCGAAAAATATATATTTTAAATAAGTAGTAAAATTATAAATTTGATTCGATATTTCCTAAGTAAATCAATTAGTCTTTAATCTTATTAACCATTACTTAATTACACGCAGTCAAAATCTTTATCAGGTGAACAGTATTGTGCAATTGAAACTTGTTTCGTCCTAAGTATAGATGCTCATATGCTTGCATGCGTGAATTTATATTGTACAATGCTGCAATCGACGGATGAGTGAAATCCGGTACCAATCATCAGTTAAGCGTGATTATTATTATTATTATTATTATTATTATTATTATTATATATATATGTATGTATGTATGTACGTGTGTGTGTGTGTGCGTGCGCGGGCGCGCGTGTGTATGTGTATGTGTGTGTCTGACGATGGTGAATTCATTATCGCGCGGTAATGCATCCCTTGGAACGACTCCAGTGCATAATGCTTATATATATGTAATTGGTAAAGTTCTACATAGTCGTGCGATAGTCTGTCGAAATTCGTGTTGCAATTCATTAACTAACAGTTATTATATCAAGTTTTTAAATCATCCTTACGATATTAGATAAAATTTCGATGGAAAATCTTCAGAAAAATAATCATAATTTATATTTTCTTGTAATAAAAAGTATTTATTATTTTAATATTAGGATAAATAATGCAATTAAAAATTATTCATCATATATTTGATAATTTAAATTGTAAATTCCTTTTTTATATTTTATATATTGAGTTTTATATTTTATTTAGAACGAACGTTTTCAATTTTGAATTGAAAATAATCGTTAACTTTGAATAAAATAATTGATTACTACAGTGTTAAAAAAATTATATTCTCATCTTTTAATTACGATTAGGAGAATATAATTATTAAATTACAATATTCCTATTATTAAAAGAATAAACTTTTTCATTCTAATAATTAATTCAAATATATTTAGTATAATCATTTAAATCATCAATCCTTTTATAATACATTGATTATTCAATGGAATCTTATTGACCGATTACTATTACGTAGATATTTTGATATTGAAATTTTTTTATTGAAACAGTATATTTCATTAATATTTTATTATGCATAATAATGGTTGGTGAAACGTTGCTTAGAAAATGGATCAATTAGTTATAAAATGATCTAAAAGAAAATCTATTATTTTATTATTTTGTCTATTATTTATTATTTTATATGTAATTATATTTATTTATATTATTTCTTTAATAGAGATGAAAAATAATAATCTGCTGTATTAGAAATTCAACCGACATAATTATTTTCCTATATTATTTGTTTTAAACTTTCTCTTCCATATTTGTTGTATTTATCTATTTTAAAATCAAATGATTATTTTAATTATAGATATTGATTAAAAGATAAATATTAGTTTAATAATCGGCATTAATAATTATTTATATAAAAGAAATACAAAATTAATTTGATTAAATACCAGCTTAATACAATCTATCTTAATACAGTCTATAAAAATTAGCACAAACACAATTGCCTTTCATCATTTAAATTATAGTTTTTCTTAACCAGTATAAAGATTTTATGAAAGTATAAAAATAATACTTTAATAACGATGTGAAAAAATATTTATAGGTTGCTTATCATTGTCCTTACGGGTAGCGGAAAAATGTGTTAGAATGAATGGCACTTGGAAAATGGTTACTTGCATAACGTTATAATCAAATTTCTTTATAACTTTACCGATATTATAGTTTATAGCATTAATATCGTCCATTTTTTTCAGGTATTGAATTAAAAGTTCGATCGAGGCCATTTTTCTTAGATCCTCGAAAGTCAAGATTTTCCGGAACATTTGCTCGGCTTTATTTTATCTCTGGGCGCTATAAATTTATCTATAAAAAGTAACTCACACTATGTATATTAATCCATTGAATGGCTCGGGCATGAGTTTTACGCATTAATGTTCTTATCCCTTTTTATTTCAAGGACGACGTACGACCTCGGAAAGGCCTCGACTCGTTCTTCCTCCCCGGGAAATCTTGAGCGCCACAAACGTGCTCCAGTTTGATGGGATCTCGATTAACTTTCTACGCTCGAAATATAGTACAAATTTCCCGCTCATTTGCGCCTTTCATTACATCGCGGTTGCAGTTTCTAATCACGCGCTGGTCACTGAGCGCCGACTTTTTTATTCCTCGTGCCTACACGCGAGCTAAATGTTTCATCGCCAGGAGCTTGACGTCAGGCCGCCTCAATTCACTGGCAAAGATGCTCGCATTAGAAAATGAATATTGACACGTGTTGTTTTGTGTTCAAAATACTAGCTGTGTATTTACCTTGGATAATGAATGAATGTTTTTGATATTCGATTTGTGCAATGCTTAATAATACCAAGGATGTTTGCAATCGCTTCTAAAAGACGGACGATTTACTCGAATTTATTTTCCGTATTTCAAGTGGAATGAGATACAAGAGTTGAGCATTGTGAAATATTTAAAAAAATTAATTCAATATTTTGTAAAAAACACTTATACTTTCAAATTATAGCTTCTTTAGCTAGTTTATAAAACTTAATTTGTATGATAATCAAATTTTTATAAGTTACGCTCAATGACTTTATTCTTAATTTAAAATCGAAAAGTCTAATATTTATTCATATTTTATTCAGGTGCTTCTTCCCGGTTTCATAAATTATTTATTTTCAGTTACGAATATTAGTCTATTATAACTTTATTCATTTCAATTTCTAATATTTAAAATTCTAATTTATTTATTTGATGTATATATTTTGAAGAATAATTTTAAAATAAGAAATGTAGCTTTTGAAAAATTTGTTGAATTTTTTTAATGCAAAATACGTACTACATTTTTAATAGAGCAAACAATCGCCAGTAACATAAAATTGAATTATGTTATTTTTTATATAGTGAAGGATAATATAGAATATAATAATAATAATAATAATATAATAATAATAATATAATAATAATATAATTATAATAATAAAATAATAATAATAATAATAATAATAATAATAATAATAATAATAATAATAATAACACTTATTTAATTTAAAACCTCAAATATTCTTTAAATCTTAGTTTCTCCTTGATAATATCGAATTTCACTTTATAGAAACTTAGAAACATTAAATAACTATTCCTCGATTTTTTCCAATTGACACAAAAAATATTTTTCAATACCCATAATAATTGCAAGCAAATAGTTATTTTTTATCTTTATTCAATATTAAAATATTTTTATTCTATATAAAGGAATTTCTATAAATTATTTATCTATTATTGTATGTCTTACATTATATATAAATTAATATGGTATTCGAAAGGAGCTCTGAATAATCATAATAATGAGTGCGTAACTAATACATTCTTGTAAGAGATTAAGTATAAATTTATTTTATTTAGTATATAATAATGAAAAATTGAACTACATATATATACATCAATTTGATCATTAAAACATTTTTACGACAAGTCACTCAAATACTAAAGCACTCAATAAATTTTTTAAAATATTTGTCAAGTTAAACGAAAAGAAATAAATTTTGTCAGTTATTACCAAAACCATTTTGCAAATAATTTTTATTTGCATTTATTTCAGTTCCTTATTCAATGAAAATCTTTATAAATGTGCATGACTATGCATTTAATACATGTTATACTAGTTCTATTGTTTTCTCTATTATATTTGTTATCTATATATATATATTATATATGTACTATATTTGAACAAACAATTAATTATAAATAGCAAAAAGTATTATATTTATATTTTAATTCTATCAATACTCTGCTGTATAATGACACAGTTTCCAAGTAGTGGTTATTTAATTTTATGATTTAATATTTCGACAATAATGAATTAAAATTTAAAATTAATGAGAAATAATATAAAATATTACAATAGAAATATTAGATAACAGAGTCATTAATACGATGTCACTTTTTATCACTTTTCAATTTTTATCGTTTCAAACAACGATAGTTGGAGAATATAGAAAAATGGATTTATTAAAGTAAATATATATAATTATATAACTATATAAATATACATCATTAAAAATATTCAATGGTAACGAATTATTATACCTTCAAATATAAAAGATAATTTTAGTATAATAACTTTTATTTTTATGCTTTTAAAAAAATAGATAGTTAAATTATATATCGAAGAAATTTTAACTAAAATTCATTATTCTATTTGAGTATGCCTAATAACTATGTTTAGACAAATTAAAATAAAAACATACATAAGTTGTAGAGTATACTATATATATATAGATTAGTAGATATATAGAATAGATATAAAGAATAGATTAGTATACTATATATATAGAGTAGAGTATACAGTTTTTTTATATTAACAACATTTTTTTAAACACTTATTTTGAATATTTATAATGAGAACATTTAATAGCTTAAATTTAACATTTTTTTTATAGTTAATTGTGATTAAAAATAATTAATTTAATCTAAGACTACTAATTTTTATTAAATCTGCTTAATATTTCTAAATATTCTTATTGTTTATAATAATTATTGCTTAAATTATAACACGAATATAAGTAGTAAATGGACTTTAAATAAGTGAAAATATGTTACAATGTTATTATGAGAAAATTAGAACAATGTTTTTATTCATTTTAAAGCTCTCGAGCTACAGTCTATATTTAATTTTGACAACATGTTATTAGCCTTTTCATTACAGGTTATTTTTTATAAGGAACCTCGTCCATATATAAGCAGAAACCTGTAAATTATCTTTAAGAGAGTGACAATCGATGGTAAGCACAAAATCATTTTTCTTTTTAATAACCATTATTAACATTTAATAAGAGATGTTAGATTATTATAATTTTATATATAATCAATCTATTTAAACATTTCAATTATAATATCATACAGAATGACACATTTGAAAATAAAATTTAAATATTACTTTTTTGAGTTAAAAAATTATATTGAAAAATATTATGATATAAACTCATATATTTTTATAAGACCAACATTAGAAGTATTGAACTGATGTACGTATTTGAATAGCAATGCTTCTTGCCATCATTTATAATATTTAGGTTCTATTATCTATTATACTTTAAATAGATTTTTAATTTGTAGAAATATTGCCAATCATTACAGTTGAGAGCAAAAGAATATTTCTATTAGACTATTTTTTAAAACCCTATAGATGCTGAAATTTTATTCTAAAATATTTTCTGCGAGCTTATAACTATATAAAACATCAATAAATATTTGTTTTAATAATTGTATTAAAATTTCTATCTCTTTATTGGTTAATCTAATTAAGATAAAGAAGAAGTATCATATCAATTTAGACAATTTAATTTATAGAAATATTCAAAATTCTGTTCTCAAAAAGAAGATTTATCTCAACCGTGTATTTCAATTACTTAAATAATGTCATGGTAATTTCAAAATATTATGTGTGTAAAACTTTGTATAACATTGATAATAATAAAAATACAAAAATAATTAAAAACATAGAAATTCTACTATACTTATTATATAAAAATTTTTCTGACTGATAATAATAATTACGTTTAGTTTACAACTTTTATTGCAGGATAGATATAATTGATTTAAAGATTTTCGTCTTTAACGACAATAAGAGCTATTTGAACTATTTTTATAGTTTCATAATAAAATTGTGATAAATATGAAATATTAGTTGCATTCCTTTTAAGTTTTAGGACTTATTTAAAGAATCATTTATGTTTTAACTATTATCGATGATTTTAGTAACTGAAGTTACACAAAAGAATTATTTATGTAACAATACAATATAAATCTTTAATTGTATATTTGTAATTCAGATGTAGGGTAATCGAAGCGTTTTAGACTATTGAATAAGGCTTATAATTGATTTTATATATTTGTAAAATATGAAATATCTATTTTAAGTAAAACTAAATTTAATAATAAATATTAGTTTATATAAATGTTATGAAATTCTATTGTAATGTAAAAATTTTTATGTAATTTTTAATTTTATTAACTCTAGCGTGCAAATCATTATACAATTTGCATTATTATATATAGTTTGGACTTTAGTTGCGTAGAAAATGATAATGATAGTCGTATATATTTTATTTTTATGAAAATTTATGCAACTTAAATCTAGAAAGTTTTATTAATAGCTAATATTGTATTTATGAAAGTAACACTTTTACTACAACACTATTTCATGGACGAAATTTTGATTGTTATTTGAAAAATTCTTAGTTCATATAAATTTCAATTCAAATACCTTCATAGTCTTTTAGTTTTTATCATTCATGCAAAATTTGAATATGCTAATGAGTAAGTATAGCAGGGCAAAATTTGCATGAAAATAAAAATATTCCCATTAACATCTATATTTCTATATGGTATAATCATCTTTCTCCTTTATTCTAACATTTAGATCAATTTAATTAAACACCATCCAGTAAAATATCATCAGCAACGTATACAAAATTCTCAAAGGCTAATGTAAAAATTTATCGATCTGTGGAGATTGCGGTAAAACCAACCCTGGACGAGCTTTCGAGTTAGGGAAGTTTCCACCTCGGAATACGGCATATGGCCAAATTGCTCGCTCTGCTGCATAGGGATGAGTGGATTTCTCGAGGATAACGAAAAGCCGTTACTTGGTCGCGTGGTTTAATATCGTCGCGTAGTGTCTGTGAGCGAGGTGGTCGCCCAAATTGCCGAGATTCCATGTGACTGTAAGTGCAAATAGCCTGGCATTATTACTGCTCTTTGTGTTGACGATGTTATCTCAAGTCTGCGTCAGAGAGATGCCAGAGCCCCTTGTACCCATCGTGAATTTTCCCACGGGTTATAAAATGTGTATGCGGCAGTTAATCGGATCATGGAGCATGACGGATACAAAGTTGTTAGTTTAGTAAATAAAAGTTTTCGAATAGATAAGAGCTATTATATATTATATGGACGGTGAGGCGGCGTATATTTACATGAATATTTACATGAAAACAGGATTGTTTCGACATCTTGTAATTCAATTGGCAACACGAGATATATATTATTATTTTACCTCTCTTACATAAATCGATTTTTTAAGTTTAGTTGAAATTGTACAATAGCACGTGAAAATCTATACGTGACATAATTAAAACTATTACATGAAATTCTATAAACTCTTCGATTTCATGCCAATAGTATCGTATTGACTTTCTAATAATACCCATAGTCAGTCTATGACCTCGTAACATTTGTGTTTAAAGCATTTATGACAGTAGCGCTGACACGCACATTAATGAAAATAGAAGTCAGATGTAGAGTTATTCTAGAGTGATACATTCATACGATGATATGATTTTTTTTTTTGGTATTAATTAAAACTTTTTTAATTATAGATTAAATAAGCAATAATAAATTTTCATAATTGAGATTTATAGGATCGTTCACATTATAAATAAATATTATCACAGGAGAAAATCATTCATATAAAAAATATTATCTACAAGCTCTAAGTAGATCAGTCATTAATAAATATTTGTCTTAATACTTATATTAAAACGTTTATATCTTTCTTTTTCTATCTAATCAAGATAAACGAGGTTGATCGGATCAACTACCGTACGATGAAATTAATCAATATTTTTACCATTCCACACTAAACCAATCTCACGGAATAATGGCTCATAAATTCCATTCCACCTTATTTATACCGAGCAGTTTAGCTTGCATCCATTTTTCTTTCAATTTCAATATAAATATAGACACGATTAAAACAATTCAAATACATTACAACAATCAGCGAAAGAATGTAGCAAAAGTAATATCCATAATCACATTGAGTCACTGCTTTATAAAACGACAATTTCCATATAAAAACGAACTTCGTAAATGCAAGTGATCTTCCAGCAAGGGGTAAACATCCTTTAGAACAAAAACAAACTATGAGAAAAAAAGAAAGAATCCATAGGAGAAGGTCGTTTGAGATACGCTGGCATCTGCTTCGCGTATTAGCCTACATTACAAAAATAATGGGTCGGTCGTCACACTACTATTCGGCGCAAGTACGAAGCGAATCAGCCTAATAGGCGCGAGAAAGTTATATCGCCGTAGAGGAGCGAACGGTCGGTGGACGCGTGAGCGAGGCCACAGCACCGGCCACTTGGCACTCTATAAGGAAAGTCTCGATCGCGTTTATTTGCCTCACTCTTGAATTAGGATCTTGAGTCGACACTGCAAGCACCTATCATTTGAGCTGCGCTGCACGAATTCGGCGGGCCGGAAGTGCTAATGGCGAGCGCTGCATTATCGTCGGGTCCGACGCTTTTGCGGACGTAGGAATACATACGAAGCTACGAATGTAGATTTCGATCATTTAGCTGGCCACCTCTGAGAAACCTAATTTTACAATTTTAACGTGTATTTCTATTTTGTATGAAGTAAAAATATGGAGAAGTCGAATTAATATTTGCCGCTATATTATTTATTTTATATTAGTCTTATGAGTATTATGTATACTATAGATATGCCGAACAAATGCTGAATACGAAAAGACGTCAATTAATTCTACTCAACAAATTGATATTTAAAATAATTTTAGTATTTGTAACTAAATTTTACTTAAAAAATAATAATATATTGATGATATGTAATATATAATTGAGGTTATAAATTGAAAGTTCATTATCAATTAAAATATATATCAAAGTTTATCAATAGTTATTAAAAAAATTAACAATTAATTTTGAAGAGGCCTTCGGTTTAATATTAATTACGATTATAATAGTTATTATCATATAAATAGCTATACTTTTTATTATAAAATACATTTTATAATATATAATAGATATAAAAAAGTTAATATAACATTATCTTAAAATATTCGATTTTATATTTATTAAATCATCATTTATAAAATATATTCCAAATAGTTAAATGCCATTCAATCTGTTTTCATTTGTCGAAAATATTATGCTATGTTTTATAATCAAAGCTTGAATAATAACAATCTTATATTCGGTATATTAATATTTAATTAGACTTATTTAATGGATTTAAAATACTTAATAATTTATTAATTTAATAAGTGCAAGTTTTCTACAGATTGTTAAATTTGGAGAACAAATAGTTTCATAATTATTATTGATTAATATATATGAAATTAATATTAATGAAAAAGGTATAATATTCAATTTATTCATTAAAATGAAAAGGGAGCCAAATAAATATAAAGGAAGTATATTCCCATAAATTTCACTTTCATTTATGCCGTCATTTTTTCTGATATAATTCTTTCATCAGATTCGATGTAAATGATAAATCTAATAAATCATGAGAAAGGAAGTTTACTTTTTAATTTTAACAATGGCTTTATTGTTGATTGAAGTAAAAAATAAATCTTGAGATGATGGTATAATTCTCATATTTTTTAGTTTAGATAAATGGTTTAGATAAAAAGTTTAGATAAATTAGATAAATTTTTAGTTTAAATAAATGGAATTGCTATTAATTTTTGACAGCGACTGCTTTTGATTGAATATTTAAACATGAATTTATATAACAATCATATTCTATCAAAAACATATATATTTCTAGGATAATTTTTATAATATTGATCTTATATTTTCAAAAATAAAGAGATTAGATAGCTACTGCGTAAAGTTATAAGGACCACGTACGTAATCAAACTAGTTTTCTGCGTTTGTACGATTGACCGATTAAAGAACCGAGTCATTTCTGGTTTTGCGAACTTTCAAAATTAAAGTAATTTTCTTGAAATTCAATGCTTGTAACAAATAAATAACAGGCTTAAAATGGGTGTTTTCCGAAAAATAAAACATCATAATCAAAATATATATTAGATAAAAGAAGTGGACATTTAGTTCTGTTATGTTTAGGTATTTAGTAAAGAAGTTTTTCAAATATTTCTCGTTATACCTCTTGACTTTCTTCAGCGCTGTTTATGAATATAAATATAAATATACAATCTGCTTTAAAATTTTGAAATAAAGATATTATTCATTAATTATATTATAAAATAATTAATAATAAATCAATTATAATATAAAAATTTAACTTATAGTTCAAATAAAGTATGTACAATACAGTTAGTAAATTTTAATAATTTGTTTCTTGAAAAGTAATTTTTATCATGTAAATTTTAATAAATTGATTAGAATACTAATTCAAAATGAATAAAAATTTTTTAATATTATTTAAATACATTTTCTCTTTTTAAATAACGATTAGTATTAATTTCGTCACAAATTTTCATCACAAAAATAATGTTTATTTAATTTTCGACTTAAAATTTGAATTATATATACATGTAAGATAGGAGAGATGCACAATATATGAGTAATATAAATATTGACATAAATAAATAAGTTTAAAGAATCTTTGTATAATTGTATCTCTTATATAATTCCATAAAAATGACATGCATCTCTCGTATAATTCCATAAAAATATTTAATAAATTATCGGTAATTTCTATAATACATCGTAAATATATTAGTTTCATAATAGATTGTATACATGCAATTTATCAATATAAATGAAAAATGAAAATTGTTTTCTCAAATAAGCAAAACTCATTTTTAAGTAACTATGAATTGAGGTTATGGTACAAAAAACTAAAATTGAAAACTAATAAAAAATGCACACACATGCTTATATATTGTATATCTCGATCTATCCAGAAATATGTAGAAGCGCCACTTTTTCATAGAAAAATCTTTTACTATTCATCAACTCTTTTCATATACGAAAACCCCACCCTTTTTCATATGTCTGTAAAAGATGCCCATTGGATTTAATTTTTATAATTTTTATGTCGACTATACTCTTTCAAGGGCCTATGATACTTCAAGAACTTAACTACATTGGTAAAAAATTGATTCTTTTTTGTTTTTTCTTCTTCTCATCCTTCTATAGTCTCGCATTCTATATTAGTCTCACTCTTGCAATATTTCATTACTCTTACTTTCTTTCTTGTTTCGTTTTTATTCTTTTTTACACTTAATCTCCTTTCCTCTATTTTCGTTTTCTTTAAAATTTCTCCACTATCTTTCACTCACTTTCAAAATTTCAATTCTCCTTCTGTCTCTTTTCTTTACAGTTTTAACATCATGTCTCTATCTTGTACTTTTTCTCTCTTTGTATGCCCTACTTTCACCCTGATATTTCAAACGGAAAATATGGTATACATACTTAGGTATACTTTTTTCATCTCTTACATATATTTGCCATTTGCTGCATTCCACGAAGCATTTTCCAGTTCTTGGCTTCAATGCAATATTTTTCATCACTATAACCACATCCAAAAGAAAGTAATTTTAACAAATTTCCATCAATTTTTTTTCTATATACTTAAATATATGGATTGCAAAACATCGGATTTTAATTTTCTTTTCGTTTTACTAAGCGAAGAAGATAGGTTCTTCAGTATTTTGAAAAATAAAACACTGTTAAATAAATTATTATTATGTGACATTAATATTGGTATTTACATATTTATTAAAGCATTATGCGTTTAAGTTCTCATCATCTTGTGGAATTCGAAGCACATGTTAGCTACGTATTGCGGCTCTTAACGCCCCTTACGAAGTTGATGACGTAATTCAATTGGGTCAACAAAGAATAATTAAGAAGCACTTTTTCCATGATATCAAATCTTTGATAAGTCATCGAAGAATGTTTTTTAATAACTATTACTTTCAATAATATCCATCGTTGATAAGGCACCCAGCAAACATTTTTATTATACAGTACATTGTTAAATGTTTTGAGTTTAACATTGATAATTACTAAATATCGTATAACGTGCAATTAATTTTTATTTGCATTAATTTCAATACTAATATTTATACACATTTGAAAATTTGAAAAAAATATAATGGAATTTTATTGTTTGTTGGTATAAAGGTGACTAAAGATATGATATATTTATTAGCATCGTTAAAATCCACTATTCACATTTTATAAGGACTTATTGTCTCAAGTACGAATGCTAGTCAATCCATTTATAATATTTTTCTTAATCTTTTAAATTACCAGATAACATTATAAGTAAGAGTAATTTTGCACTTTCAAATCAAGTTCTCGGTTTCCTATGCAGTGCTTTATCTTCTGTATCTATAAAAAACACATATCAGAGCACATTGAGAAAGATTAGCGGTTATATTTACATATAAACATGAATTTTTATTTTACATTAAACGTGTTTTTCATTTCAAAGCGTGAGAATAATTATATCTAATAAATCTTTTTTGAACATTATCAACAGTTACTCACAACGACCTTGGGCTCAATTCACACGAGAACAATTATTAAACGCAAATATTATTTATTTCTTACAATAACATAAAAATTAATTGCCAATGCACCAATATCATATATTAGATTCATTTTAATGGTGAAAAAATTGCAAATCAACACCTATTGTTTAACTATCTATTAAGAATATAAATGATTATTGCTAATGGCTCGATTCCTTGCTCCAATTATGAGAACGAATAGTAGAAAGTAATAGTGAAAAAACAAAAATGCCCATTATATTTTCAAGTCGTCACACGAATGTAACATCAGTCTAATGATTAAAGACTGTGCAAAATGTAACCAACGCAACCACCTATCTCATACGCCTTCTTGTGCATCTCAAGTTATCAGAAGTGGGAAAATTGGAGACTATGGGAGAAAAGTTCGAGCGAATCGATTCTCGGATCATTTGCGCAATATAAGCTGCTGAATTTCGAAAAGTCCTCAAAGTCCCGCCAATCGACTGACCCAGAAATGCCCAGCTGTCTTGTATGCGAGCATGCATATGTGTCAGTACACGCGCGAGGATATTTAATATAGAAGCCGCACACCTAAACGGGAAAGCGACAGAAGCAGCTGTTGACTGGCGCGTATGCCTGCGTACGTAGCTTCGAAAATCGGCGCCGTGTGTAATTACGGCGCCGCGACGCGTCCCGTTACGGGCGGCGTAGTGCACTCATGCCGCGCTACACTGGCTACCACTTTCATGAATTCACGTGCAAGATGTATTCCGGTGTGTATGATTGAGCGAAAATTGAGGAAAATCGCGTGAAAGTGCAATTTCGTGCACGTACGTGTAAATGCTTGTACTAATTTCGTTTTGGAAACGCACACTATTTAAATGGAGGAAAATCTTTTCGAATGCGATTAGCACTAATAAATTCGCTAACGGTGCTACCAAATGACTCCTATAGTACTACTATTTGCTTTGCGTACAATTTATTGTTCAATGATTGGTTACGAATTCAATGGACAAGCGAAACGTGCTAATAGCTGATTATTACCTATCATCTGCATGTATTCTCGTCTGAAGTTAATTTTTTTAGATAAGATAAAAGTGTAAAACTCAATCAATTCGATGATTGTATATTAAAAATACACAAATTTTGACTATACACATCATAAGCTTGTGATCGAAAATACGGTTAATGCATATCTAACATTGTTTATTCTAGGCAGTTTCAATTCAGTTACTCTAAATTCATTACTAATAGGACGATGTTTATAATCCTAAATTTACTATAAATTTGTTCAATAATGTTATTCAATAATTACAAGTTAAAAAACTTTATTTACTACACATTCTTAATTAGTATCATTTTAATTTTTGTACTCCATTATTTAATGCAAATTAAAAATTAAATTAATTTATGTTTGTTTCTATTGTTATTTCAGTGTAGGAAAGAAAAATATCATTTACGTATTAAACTTAATTAAAATATTAGCTTTTACTTAGAATGTGTTGAATGTTTGCATTATTAATTGAAAGTTCGATTAAAAAATTATTCATTAATAATTTTTTTAAATGATAATAAAGTTTATCAGTATCTGACTTGAAAAAATATGTCTCAATACAAATCATTGTATTAATAGTGACTATAAACATTATATTTTTCTTAAACCAATTCTTTCTAAAATCAGATATGTAATTGGTTTAAATGTTGAAAAGTTATAACAGGCGATTTAAAAATTAATAAAATAAATTAGATTATTTTAGACTGAATTCTTAAAAAATCAATCTTTATTTTTAGATTAGAATTTTTAAAACAAACAGTTTAATCAGGTAATGAATTTTTTATTAAGTTTTCTACTGTAGCGTATTTACATTTTATAAGCGAAAATTTAATCAATGTAAAATAATAAATCGTTTAAAGGTAATTTATTTATAAATAAATAAAAATTCATTAATATAAAAACTGTTTATAGAATGTTAATTTTAATTAAAAATATGCTAAAAATGAGTTAACATGATTTATTTTAAAAACTACATCTGTATTATTACATTTGATTTAACTTTCACCAATAAAATACATAAAAAAATAATTAAATGCTAAGATATTATGTACAAAAAAATCTTTATACAGAAAATATAGAATCTTAAAGAATATATAAAATATGTGTATAGAAATTAATAATTTTTGTGATGATTTAGTATACAGAATCCTTATTCGGCGATAATGAGCATTATAATATTATTTCATCTGTACTCGATCGATTAAATAAGATGATAAATTAAATTGACGTTAGATTTTTATAATTAATACTCAATATATGTGAAGAGAAAGTGATATCATATCTTGAAAATTTGACGGACCTTATAATAGAGTAAAAAGAAATTAGTATATGAAAAATATAGGATCATAACATTTATAACCTGTTTCTTGATAATTAAACCTTTCATATTAAAAAAATTAACATAATTATGTATACTGCTTCATATAAAAAAATTTTAATTAAAATAATATATATTATTTCCTAAATTTTTTTGTATCGATCAGTAATATATGTACTTTAATAGACATTAAGACTTCAAAGATAATTTCAAATTAGACATATAAGATGATAATGAAAGTGAAACAAATAGAAAATAAATAAAAAAAAAGCATTTATATTTCGAATATTATTATTGCTATTCTAGAAATAAATTTGTTTTTGAGAACTTTACATTACTTTTTTCTCCACAGATGTTTGATTATATGAATTGTTTAATTATAAATTCAAAGATATTCGTAATATAAATAATTGCGAAAAATATTCTATAATAAATTAAATATGTTTAGTATTAAAACAATACAGTTTGTGTACGACCTTTAGTGAGAGATTTATCAACGTGAATTGCTTAGTATACACATTTTACACAATTCTTATTACAAGCATTCGTATGATACACATATATAATATATGTAAAAATATTAATGACATACATTAATTATATTAAAAGAATGCAAGAAAGTATCTTAACAAATAGTTTACTATTCTAAGAATAATTCATGACAATAATTTTGAACTATTATGTCAGAAAATAATAGTTTTTGTAATATCTATAGATTTATACGATTTTATTATACAATTTATTCTTCCTTATATTATTATATTAAATGTTATATCTAGAAATTTTTAGAAATACATTAAAATATACAATTATAGAATATAATTTCTCTGGTATTTGGAAACGTTCGGTCTCGAGTGTACCAAAATATTTCCAGTAAAATCAACAATTTCATATTTTTGACAATTTTATGAAGCTAAATCAAATTTGTAAGTTTAAAATCTATAATATCTTTTACATTAATATGGTACTAAAATTAGTTTGTAAATTCAATTATTAATTATAAAATTCGTAAGTTATTCATTGTATAAGTATAAATGTAATATATAAATAATAATTTATGTGTATTTGATTTTTAAATAGTATCGAATATTATATTTCAATATTATTTCATATATAAAATTATATTGTATCATTTCTTTGTACTAATAGTTTAACGTGTATATTAAAGAATTATTAAAGGAAATTGTGAAATATTTTAAACAATTCTATGTGTAAAGAAGTAAGTTACAGAGAAATAAGTTCATAATGAGATTTACTAATATAACTCAGGTTAAATGTGGTTATATTTTATTATTGACAACTACAATGCAATGATTATCATATTTACATATGTATTTGAATATGATAAGCACATTCTGCAAATCATTGCATTTTTTCTTAATTATTAAAAAATGAATTCACATCATAACTTATAATAAATTAATTACCACTAATATGCTTGATAAATGTTATAATATTCATCTTTGTAATTTATCGTTAGTTGTATGTTCAATTTGTTATTTTTAACTTTTATTTAAAACGACATTATAATTTTAAATTATAATAATTTTATCGTCATTATTAAGATCAATAAAAAAATCTTTACTTTTTCGTGTATTATTTCTTATTTATCTTTAGTTAGTCATTCTTGTTTTTAATCTTTATGAATAATTCTATTCTTCATTTATTATATATTTATTTTACAGATTTTCCAAAATTACTTAATTTTTCATCATTTATGGAAATGGTAAAATAGACTTCTCAGCATAGAAACGACAAACAAGTTTCATATAATTGTAAAATATAATTTTTAAAATATCAATATAAAGTATAACAGGGTATTCGACTGATTTCAACCTGTAAATTGAATTTTATTTCTTTTTGATCATTTTGAACGATACAAAAACTTGAAAACTCTATACTCTCTTTTTTTTATCGTATCGAAATAACTTGATTCAATTTTCATTGATTTGCAAGATTATCAAAATACTTTTTGTAACATATTTTTGTTTTTTTATAGTTATTGAGTATGATATAAGTTGTTAGTCCGAATCAACAATAATTCTAATAAATTAATAAATTATTTCAGCATTGTATATTATATTACTGTCAACTGGATATATAATATGTATAAAACTGATTATACATAAATTGTATATATTATTATACTATACTTTTTAAGTATTTGATTCACAACAAGTTGTCGAAAATGAATCAATTTTTTAATTAATAATCATCTTAAAATATTATGCTTATTTTAAATTTGGAATAATGTAATTTAAGATATTAAAATAAAGATAAGAATAAATATGTTGATGGATATAGAAATATTTAATAAAAATGGATATTATTAAACAAAGTAGACCCAATAATTTTTGGGTACCAAGCAAATAGCTAACATAGTTTAAATGAATATAAATATAATTAAAAGTATATTAGAATCGTGTATTAAAATTTATGCAGCTTCACTGTTTCAGAGCTATAAATTTTATCATGATATTTGATTAGGTATTGTAATCACCAATTTTATTGTTTTTATTATTATTATTATTGCTATTACTATTACTGTGACTACTACTGCTATTACTACTATCACTAATTAGGTTATTATACTTGTTAGGATTATAGTCTAAATACATAATGAAAAAAGGAAAAATAAAAAATTCAATTAAATAAAACAAGATTAATAATGAGAAATGGTAGCGCGGGAAACAGAAATTTCGAAATATAAAGATTGCCTTTGCAACATGGGTATCTTTAGAATGTATAATCTCAAAACACACGATTTACGGTTTCTATTGCGTGTTTATACATGGACGAGATTATTACTTGAGTGCTATTAAAAACTCATTATATTAATTAGAGTGAATTTAAATAGAATCCGAATTTGATTGATATTTATGCTTTCTAATATACATCACATTAATTTTTTGCATTATTCAGTGAACCTATTATATTGTCTTTATGACTATCTATATCATCTAATTGAGCTATAATTTTATCCTACAGGTGAAGTATATAGATCATTCAGATTTCTGAGTTTATTTTAAAAATAATTATTAATAATATTAAAGTTATTACGTCAAAGTGTTAAAACAATTATAAAACATGCCTTATATTTGACCTTTTTAAAATAGTGTTTAAAATAAATTAATTATTTATGTTATGACTTTAATTTATTTAATATTGTTAATATTGTAAAAATTAATTAAATAAAAACAAACTAAAATAATTTATTGTCAAACCGTGTATAATACTGTAATTATAATAAACAAATTTTATAATACTAGAGTAAATAAAGTAAAATAATAATTTAAGAATAAAGTTCTGAATTTTAGTATTAAAATATTCATGACGAGAAGAATTTGTTTTGTGTGCTATTTTTGAAGAGTGCAGTAAATTTTGATAAAATGTCATTTGTTGTGTTATAATTTTTTTCATTGAAGAACATACGAAAATGTGTCAAAATTTTATTGTGAAAGCATCGCAATTGGTTATGCATTGATAATTGAATTATAGCTACATTTATACGTACCACGAAACTTTGCACTTAAGCTTCTAGCTTAAAGTTTCAATACGATATTCGCAGATGTCAGTATTAATCTGACAATAAAATATTAATTGGCTACGTATAATACTATATTATGACGATGAAATTGAAATAAATGGAACGAATGTAGCTCCGCCGTAATTATTGATTTTCTCAAAGGTGCAATTATCTGTACAATCGTACATTACTTTCTTTTTGGTTTTCTCGTACCATATATCATTGCATTCAGCAATGCATTAATTAGCCTCGGCTTCGTGATTTTCATTATTCGTAGCCGGGAATTTTCGCGGCATACCACACAAAGTTAAAACATTGGAAAGTGCAGGTGAGGCGGGCCCTTCGAATACGTAAACGTTAAAGGCCAACGAAATACTTTACATTGAATTAATTAAACTGTAACAGCCTGCATATTTGCTGCGTCATTTATTAAGTCAAACTATGCAACAAAAGAAACATCTTGTAATTCATGATGAGTGCATTTTGCGAGCCATATGGAAATGAAAGAGAAAAAGCGGTGTGGTAAGAGATGAGAAAAAAGTGCGGAGATTGTAAAGTTATTGTAGGTTTGTGACTTTATTTTCGTTTTTTGTGATAAGCGCTAAGTTCTCACTACCTATCAATTAAAATATATCGAGCATTTTCAATTTCATTTAATCCGTGATCCCGATCTTCTCCAGCTCCTTGATGTAATTTTTTAGCACATTGCGGTATAGGAGAAATTCTTGATGAAATGATTGCTCTACTTTTTTCCTTTTTCCAATTAACGTATAAATATACCAAATATGAACGGCGCTGATGCAGTTAAGTGATTTTTCTGGTTAATTACATTATGGGGAATATATATATATATATATATATATATATATATATATATACAATAGAATTTTAAATATATTTAAGTGATATATTTATAATAAAAAGTTTATAAAAAATTTTACAAAAAATATTAAATGTTAAGTACTTTCATTTAGGTAAGAATAATATCAATTTTGATAATTTATTTATATTCTTTTCTAACCCTAAAATAAATTTTTTTCATTGTTATACACTGTAGATATTTGATTCCTGACTTCAGTATTATGCATATTATTAATAGATTATCTAATATGGTTGCATTTGAAATTTAATGTTTTAAATAAACTCATTTACTTTTATTTAATTAATTGTTATAATATAGTATATTATATAAAGGTTTTAGAATATTTTATTATTTTTTCTTTTTTTAGCAAAAAGAACAATTGAATTATTTAAACATAAAATGAAAATTACAATAAATCCAAATATTTCATATAAATAAGATCAAAAGAAATTTTATAAAAATTTCTACACTGATGCGAAATTCTTATCTTTATATTTAATTATTCTTATGATTTTCAAATATGTTTGCATAGGTCTTTAAAAAAGATATAAATAAAATATATAAAGTACATAATTTTATAAAGTAAAATAATTGTATACGTTTAAAACAAAGCATAATAGAAAAATGTCTGTATTTTTAATATGTTTAAATTAAAAGAATTCAGTAATTAAGTATTTATTATTTCAGCAAATAATATTATATTATACACGAAGATATAATTATTAATATTTGCCTATAAATATCATATAGTGATGTATGCAAATAAGCATGATTAGTCCATAGTGACTAATGTTGTTAATAGTAAAGAGAAATTATAAAGTATCATTGTTCCTAATTTTAATGCGCTATCCGGCATCATATGACTTTTATTTTTCTGTTGAATTTAATTTGCAATTCATGCAATAAATTTTGTATGCAGCCATGACAAGGAATACGAACTTTTACGAATTTTTATTTATTCCTAATCAAAGTGTTTTTCTTCGTAAAGATTCTAAATCTTAAAAATACGAGATTAAATCGATCGCACTATTAAAACATTGGAATTTGGTAGGGATGAGCAAAGATAACGAAGAATTGTGTACACAAGTATAGAGGTAGAAATGAGAAAAGCAAGATACTTTGATTAAAATCGAGTGAAAGAAGATCAAGAGGCGAAGGAAGATAGATAGATACAGAAAGACAGACAGAGAGAGACAGAGAGAGAGAGAGAGAGAGAGAGAGAGAGAGAGAGAGAGATTGTGATGGTAGACTGAGAGAAAGTGTGAGAACAACATACGCCGACGGGGAGGACGAAAACGTCAACGTGAAAATTGAAAACTGCTATACGTGAAAGAGCGGTGCAGCTTTATTGGCAATCGCAGTGGTGATATATATTGCATACTATTTAATTAACATATTCTCCGATGCAATTCTCTATTTAATACTTTTCTGAAATATCTGTTTGCTAATTAAAGATCCGCAATAATTTTTCAAGAATATTTAAGAGGAAAAGAAGCGGAAGTTTAAGCATTGCGTAATAAACGCACGAGGCTCTCGGAGCATTTAAGTTATAATCGGTCAATTTATCTAGTATTCTGCGTTCGTTTGAACGAGAGTCTCTTTAATCCTGTTTTAAATTGTCAGGCTGTACGAAAACACTTTTAAATGAAATTCTGAATGTTCAATTTAAGCCCATAAATTTATATCTAATTCGATACTCATAAATACATTGTATTTTAATCCAATTCATGATGAATTGGTTTTATAGATAAATATAATAATAATTTTTTTAACTATTAATATTGATTTGTTTTATTCCATTAAATTTCTTTCCAATATTGAAATTATTCAACTCATTTCCTTTATACTATATTTAAATTGAATGTCTATCAGTTTTAATAATAAGTTTTATTGCCAACTTTCGATTTATCTTTAATTGTTTTATTTTTCAAAAATTTTGATAATAATTTCAGTTCTTTAAAAAAAATGTAGACTCAATCGATTGCTAATATTATCAATAAATTAAAAATATTATATTTATGCTGTACTAACAATTTCTTATGATATATATTCTTCTAAAATATTTTACTGTAAATGTAGAAATTGTCCAATTACTCTTAAATTTATCGGGGTTTTATAAAAAATGAACCAATAAAAAAAATACAATAAACTATAATTGTATTAAAATTATTTTTTCTTGAATATTATATAATTTAAAATTTTTTTTAATTTTAATTTTAAATTTTAAATTTTTAATTTTTTTTTAATATTTTGTAAATTTGAAGTAAATATACACATTAAAAATATATTATATTTATTTATTAAATTATCTATATTAACATTTAAAAATTTTAAATTTAAAGAAAGAAACTATAAATGATAGCAGATTATATTTTTAGCTACTTTTTATAAAATTAAAATTCATTAATAAGTATTTAATAGCGATTTTAATAGCAATTAACAGTTTTTAATAACGGAATTATTATGTTTGAGATTAAAATATTAGATGTGTTTAATCAATGAAAATGAAATTTCAATGGAGCTCAGCAATTTGAATTGAGATAACTTTTCATATAAAATTTATATTCTTCGAAGTAAAAGTATAAAATTCAGAAATAAATAAGAAATATTAAAATTAAGTATATGTTTTTTACTATATTTCTAATTTTTACTGCATAATAAGCAATATGATAATATTTTCTTTAAATTATAATTTTCTTTCTTTCGAATAACGATTTTTAATAAGTATAATTATAACGAACAACTCTAAATTTATAAATTCCCTTCAATATTATAATTTTTTTTAACATTTTGAAAAAATAACCTTAGAAATATCACATTAAAATGAAATGTCTAATTAATTAAAGTTAAATGTCTCATTAGTTTAAGCACAAGTTTAGTAATTCTTTTAATTTTTTATTATTTAAGTTTATTTTATATTATCTGAGTATATTATTTTTTGACAATGTAATTGAAATCGTTGTTTTACCGTTAAAATTCTATATAAATTAATAACATCACACTATGATGTACTATTTTATGCAAAAGCGATGTTTCAAATAAATATTAAAAATACAAAAAGAAAAAAAAAAATAACGATTGCACCTCAAAAATTGCAAGTTAAGTGCACTAGTTACAGCGGATTTTATTGCATGTTGGCGCCAAGTGCAAGTGTACGTGTCTGTTGGAAGTGATGTCTCAACTGTAGGAATGTGTAATTGTATTTTATGTTATTAGCACTTGTACTAATAATTTTTTTCTAATGAAAACTACACTTACGCTTGCTGTTAATTAAGAACTTCAGTTCCGTTTAATTAACGTTGGAATCTTATGGATATCTGGAGAACAATTACTGTCTATAAAAAATCCCTCAATTTACAGGCTAATTATATTTGACGTCAGGAAAAGAATGTAAATATCTTGATATAAATTGACAATCTAGCAAATATATTAATCATCGAATATGCATTTTTAGTTAAAAAAATATATATTATATATATATATATATATATATATATATATATATATATATATATAATACAGTCAGAAATTTAAAAAGTTATTATCACATATATTTTATTCGATTTTCATTAGAATTATGGTGGTACTTAAATGATTTCATAAAGAAATAAAAAGTATAGTAGAATTTATCATTGAATATGAAAGTTAAGGTATAATATATTAGAAAGCTTTAAAACGTCAATTACTTTTTTCGATAAAGTCATTATCTAACAACATTATAAGATAGATAATTATGAATTTAAATTTTACTTTGATCAAGGTTATGTAATCGTTATATATTAACAATCATATGTATAAAATATTAATAACTAATATTTTTCAGGCACTTTCCTTATTAAGAAAAAGTTATTAAAATATTGCTAGCAGTTTCAACGTAATGCACAGATAACGATTTCTGCCTATAATAAAAACAATCGTAGACTCAACGTGCTGCATTATTTATTAAGCGACTCATTCTAATAAAGCCGTAATAAAAAAAATTTATCAAATGGGACTTCCTAGGAGGGTATAATTCTTACTATCTCGACGTATCCGACATCAGGCATCTCATAACGAATATCGAATACACTTTTATAACTTGGCTCATGGTTAAATAAACTTGACGCCCAGTGTAAGTTCTAACAGTCGACTCTTCTTTTGTTCCACTCGTACCAATGGCATAAGACGCTAACAGCGCTAACAGCAACCAACTTACAACAATGAAGATTATAAGGCAGGAGAAATGATTAGGCACTTTGCGCTTCAGTCATCCTCGATGTATCGGCGCGCGAAGTTACTCGCGGAGCGGAAAGAGAAACTGCGTTCGTTCGATACGTTTATCTTCTGTACAATTGATTGCGTTGGGTTGCGGGTAGGAATGATAACGGGGGCTTAGGTTGTTAACCGAAATTGTTACAGTTTTTGAAATTCATTGTTATTTACGGTTCGATATTCGAATGATAAATTCATTAAAAAAGCTCGTGCAACAATGAAAAGAACACTTTATTTGCTGCTGAGGGAAATTAAATATTTTGTTAATGTAATTACAAGAGAAAATGGGGCTAGAAGATACGTAATTTACAAGAGTATAAACGAAATTGGTGGTATTCTCGAAGAAAATGTTATTTACTAATGAAGTTAAACTTATTTGAATTAATAATTATTCATTTAAATTTTACATATTTGAATACAAAAAAAATCCATCATATCAAAAACAGTGTTATTAAATGAAATATAAGTTTGTTATTTGCATTAATATAAATACATTTTGCATTATATCAATGTCATATGTAATTTAGAAAAAAAAAAACAAAATATTTTATAAAAAAAATAAATTAATTTTTTTATTTAGAAATTAGGATCATAAATCTAGGAATAAATATTTATATAATATAGTATTATTACTTGTTAATGTGTAAAGTAAAAAGCATTTAGTACATTTTATTAAAATGATTTAAAAACATTAATACATTTTATTTTATAAAATACGTACACAAAAATTCTTTTTAAAATTTTTTTCATTTTATACATTTCAAAAATTGATTTTTAAGTTAAAACATTCTAATACATGTAGGTATTTAAATTTTATTATATTTGAGATGTATATTTTAAAGTTAAATATTTCCGAGTTATTATATTGTTATGTAATTGTAGAAAGTTGGTCATACGATTGTTTATAAACAGGAAAATTTCATTCGCTTATGTTAATTATAAATCGTTCCAAATGATATAAATATAAAAAAATTTCAGACATTATTTTATATAATAGCACTTAATAAATCGTATATTTATTGTGTATTTATTATAAAAATATTTACTTTATTTAAATATTTTTCAAAGATTATTTCAGATTAAATGAAATCTATTAATATAAATATATTTTACATAATAATGATAATTCAGTAATATTTTAATACCTCATTCATATTCTATAAATAAAATATTTCAATGATAAATGCATATTACCTGTTCTTAGTTATATATTTTAAAAGAACAAAACGTAGAATAAATACATAATTTTTGTTTATAAATACGGTAAATAAGTATTTACTATTAATTAAAATTATAGGATTACGTAGTATTTTTATTTAATGTATTTTACAAAATGTTCTTTTCAAAGTTTAAGTAAATTAATTTTTTATAAAAATTACGGTAGATTAAATAAAAATAAGTAAGATTGATGGGACAAATTCAACTGCTGAATAGGCTAATGGCGCATATTTAAAAAAATAATGTATTCAATTTTTTTTAAAAATCTTTTTAAATATGTTTGCGTTTGAGTAGTTGAATTTCAAAAATTACAATTTGAATATTAGTATATTTCCCTTTTTTATGCATCATAAGAATAGAAAAATGCGTCCCTTATGTACCATGATATACACATTGATTCACATTCTATTCGCTGTGATTCAATTTAGTTTCTTAACATATGAAAATACCTGCATACTTTCTATTTATATGAGAAGCTTTATAGTATTTATCCTATAAAATTCAGCATTTTTGGATAGTGATTGAAAAAACAAAATACGTCGGTTATTGTATAAAAAGCTTGATATGAGTTTTTCATAAATTTCAATACCTTTCTCAAAGTTGGCACATCGTATACTTTAGAATAAAACATTGTTTTTCGTCACGTATTGAAATTTTTATGGATTATAAAAACTGGTGTTACTTTTACTGCTTTTGAAGCTTGAAGGTGCTTTTTTTACGTTATTTTACTTTAATGCTACTTTAATAATTCCGTTACTTTTATGCTTAATACTTTTGAAAGTATTTATTATATATACCGCTTTTGTTTGTTATTTAATTTGAATTTTTCAGCCAAAAAGATTGTTTCAATAAAGTCTGATACTGAGATACTTTTTGAAGCTATAAAATGTAATTAGTATAGATTGAAGAAACTTTAATTACATAAAAAATACTCTAAGCAATTTTTAAGCAATTATATAGATAAATTATCTTGAAATATAATGAGCATCGCACATTTTAATAGTTCTGAACAGCTCTTTTTTGAAACAATGTTAAATTATGATTAAATGAATAAATTAATTATGTTAAAAAATAATCAATGATTTTATACTAAAGCAATACAAATATAAGTATAATAGAATGAACTTGTAGATAGTTTCTATTTATTATTCATAAATTCCAATTTCTTTTGAAAGTCCATGTATATACTATTTTATATGTATATGTATATATATAGTATTAAATAAAAAAATTCATTGTAAAAAAATTTCTTTAAGATGCAGATAAAAATCATATTATTTTAATTTTAAACATTAATATTTATTAGATTTACTTTGTTCACGATTTTTCATTATTGGATATAAAACTTACTGTTACATAATATTTTATCAATGTATCCTTTAATGATAATAATTATTATTTCTTATATTTAGGAAGGTATATTATTAACGTAAAAATACTTTTAATAATACTTTCTTATGTAAAATGTATTTCTATGTTTAATAATACGAAATTAAATGTAATCAATAAATATAAATAAATATAAATAAATATAAATTAATATGAATAAATATATATAAGAATAGATAAATATAAATAAAAAATAAAAGCAAAAGTAATATAAAAAAATATCAAAAATGTACATACATTTGTAAATGTATATTTATACATATATCTATATATACGTAGCTACTGTTATTTTCAAATTATTTAATTTGAATTAATTGGCTTATCTATTGAAATTAGAATTATTAAAATATTTATGAAAAACCATTATTATTTGTATTCGTAAGTATCTTTTTGAATATTGAACATTTGAAATTCCAGTAAATTCTTATAGATAGATTTGCTTAATATTTTATTACTTATACTAATTGTAATTAAATAATATGATCAATCGTCTTTTAAAAGTTGCATTTCCAAGTAATTTAACTATTGTTATTTAATGGTACATTTTATTTCCTTGCTATATCATCAATTCATTTATTTTTTAATTTTTAATTTATTATAGAATTTTTAAAGATATCTGTTGATGCTATATCTCAAGCGATTATCTGTAAAATTTAAAGAGTAAACGCATTTAAATACATGTGCATAAATAAACAAAATTATCATACCATATAGGTTGGCAATGTTTATCCAATTGCGTGCCTTTGTGAAAAATTTTCACCTCATATAAAGTAAAAAATGTGTTTTATGCATAGCTGCTTATATTCAAATACTTTCTGGCTGATCGCCGAAATATCCGTCAAGAAGTTCAGTGTGCAGTTTCAATGCAGTCATCTATGATCGCAATCTTTGCGGAGCATAACGAAAACGTCAAATGCTAACGTGTGAATATCACAAAGTTAAGCTTCCATCTCCTCTTTCTCGCATCATTCGTGGACGTACGCATCCGCAAGCTAAGTTTTGTATAATGAGCCACGCATACTTGTTCTAGCTAGCATTGACTTGCGTTCGCCCCCTTCATTTCCGGCTTTTCTCTTCCTGAAAGCCATCCATACGCACGACACAGAATATTCAGGCGCGAAGGGTAAGACGCTTCGCCATTAGCACAAAATCAAGAGCCAAATGAAATACCAGCAACGTTGTATGCAAAATAATGAGATATGGTAATTCAATGTAAGTCGAATCTTAATCTCTCGAACTTTGCATTGCCAGATTTAACGAGTTGACTCTAACAAGTTATTGCTACGATTCATTTGGATTAATGTTCTATAGATGCTCTTGGAAATATTGGGATCGAGTATTAATCGAAAATCGGACGGACTTAAAAGTGGCGCTATCGAGTGCATCGCACAATGATTTCACGATAATTATTCCTGTTAAACCGTGGTGCAGCTAAGTTTCATGGAATAGAAATAATTGACGATGGCTAAAACGCTTCACGCTTTCTTGAGCTTTCGCCGTCGCGTGAAGGCACACTCGCGCGTTGAGCTCGCGCATTTGAATTCGGAAACTCGTCTTGCCCGCGTCCGAAATCGGGCTGCTATCGTTATCGCTGTCGGTCTCAGCAGGGAGCACGAGATTACGCACTTAGATATCCAAAACATTGCATATGTATGTGGAGCAATTTGAGCTGATCGCAATAGGAATTTTTTATGAAGGCTTAGACTTTGACGGAGGTGTTACGTTCGACTGTTCATAGTACATCTAACGTGCCGATTTTTCGGGGGACTTTCATTAGCCGTGAACGTTCCTTGTAGAAATCGTTCGATTAAGAATTCGAAAAAAAGAGGTTAGTTGGTCTTGTAGTTACAGGCTGGTCTAAACGTGAATGGATAATTGGTTATCCCAAACGTAAGGCAGTAAATTTAACATTTTACTGCTTTAACCAATTAACCTATTTTTTCATTTAATGAGCATTGTTTATTTTAGTCGGTTTTTATCGAAATAAAATTTCTTCGCAAACGATTAATTCGTATTTTAAGTATCGCCAAATATGTCTTTAAATTTTATTTAAATTTCAAATGATTTATCGCTTCAAGATACATATGGATTATGTTGGCAATATAAAGCAAATAAAAATAACCTTTTGAATTAAAATGATGTTTCTTTTTTAAGAAATCAAAAGTACCATAATTAATATCATAATTTACCTTTATTGTTGAAATTTAATCGTATAAACTCTTCAATTTTATAAACTGAAATCATAAAAAATAGTTGCTATTTGTATATTTAGAAGCGGATAAAATATGTAGAATATATAGATGCAAAAAAGATTTATTCCCAAATAGGATTTATCACTCATTTGAATCATTACACGTAAGGGGGTAAATTTTTTAGAATATAAATATAATATTTGAGTTAAAATGATCTGTCATAAATAAAAAAATAAGTGTACGAACAATGCACACGATAATGCCATTCGACCATTTCAATTCTTAATTTTCCTTTCAAACAACTTGAATAATCGATTAATAATAATAATAATAATAATAATAATAGATTAACCTATTTCCTCATTCTTCTTTTTCTCATAATGTTCATAAATCAAGAAATCAGTCTGGATAAAATAAGCTACTTGGACCGCGATCAAAGTGCACTTGAGAGAAGGGCTTGAAAAGCTCTGCGTGCAATGATCCACGGCGCGTAAATTTAAACAGACAAGTATAGTCGGCGTTCGAGCAACTCACCGTATAAGAACTTTTGCTGGTTTCAGCGCTGCAGGATCGAAGCTCACACACTATCAGCCCGTCCTATCTCTCGCACAAGAATAAAAAAAAAATAGCCGCACTAGAGAAGAAAAAAGAAAAAGAAAGATAAAACAAAAAAAAAAAAAAAAAAAAAAAAAATGAAAAAATAGGGAACGACTCAACAAAATGCGGCAACTCTCTGTTCTTCCTCGGCGGAGGAAGAGCAAGGATAGCCGTAGTGAGAGTGTGGCTCGGTTTTCGATTCGCGATCGGCTTGTTGGTCCGCGCTACTAGGACACACTGGCCGGCCGTTTAGCATGACCGTAACGCCACGAGCGACACGACTTTTCTTTTCTTGGGCCTCTCGTGGGCCTCGCGCGGGCCCTCCTTACTCTCCGGACTTCCCCACCCCAGGTCGCGCGTGTGTGCTACTGCTCGAGAGACGCGCGCCACTCCGAAAGAAAGTAGGCTTTACCCGACTCTCCTCCTTCTCCACCTCGTCTTCCTACACCTCCTCCTCTTTCCTGAGAAAAGATCGTGTTGTATCGCTCGCGCGCATTTGAATCGAGACGGCGCTGCCCGCTCCACCGCCCCTCCGTACGCCGATCTCACGAAAGTTATTAGAATACGCGAAGCGCGACGAGGACGAGCAAGACAGCGGTGCTGATGCCGTGGAAAACGAGGACTCGTCGAGGCTGCCGCCCCGCTGCTCTCAAGCCTATTATAACAGTGTGCTTTATTGGAAATAGTCTACACGTAAAACTTAAATGCACTGCGTTATGAAAGTTATGGAGTATGTGGTGAGCGCTGTCGGGCTTTGCTCTCGATTAATTGCGTGACGCCTGATTTTCATTTGACCGTCTGGTGGGGGTGGGCGGGATGATACCAATCCCTCTATACAAATAAGGCCAAGGTACTTCGGTATCCTTTTTCAATACTGATAATGTATTTGCAGGGGTATGATTACTACATAGAATAATCGCCGTACTTGCCTTTATAAGATGTCAATTAAATTCTGATTGCTCTTAATTAGTTCATCATTAAAATTCATATGATCAAATTAACAAATATACATATCATCAAATCAGATTTATTTGAAATTAGGTCCGAATTAATTATCACAATATACACTCTCACTTACATTACCAAAATTTTTGTCATACTGCACTAGATTTATTTGGCACGTTTATACATTCATAAATATGACACTCTCACTTACATTACCAAAATTTTTGTCATTCCGCACTAGATTTATTTGGCACGTTTATACATGCATAAATATGCCATTGTAATTGTATTTACTAATATTTGCTTAAATAAAATTTGGATGTTAATGACACAAATGAAATCAATTAAAGTTATTTATATAATATTTTAATATTTTATATTAATAATATTTAATATTTTTTTTTATATTAATAATATTTAATATTAATAATAAATAATATTTTATATTATTTTATTTTATATTATATTGTTCTACTTAAAATCTCTGAATCGTGATACGAAATCGAAGGTCACCAAAATCCAACTAATACATGTTTTTGTATTTTGTCAATTTATAATTACATGGATATAAGCACAAACTCAAGTTATAAATCATAGAAATAGATAGAACTATTAAACAGTGAGAATCGGTGTTTTTTAATTACACCTGAAAATTTTTATGGAACTATCCACTCAAATACGTGTTCTTGCAAATTTATGCATAATTAATAATGAACAAAATATCAATTTGAAATTACTAATATAATAATATAATTATAATATAAATTAATAATACAATTGATATTATTAATTAGTTTTAAAAATTAAACAATTCGTTTGATTATTTATGCTTAGTTTAAAAGGTGTCTGTGAAAAGTTAACGTATACGATGGAATTTTCAAATAGAATACTGGATTTATAATTACCAAAGTAAGACGTCTTCAGATAAAAATTGTAAAAAATATATAAGTATAGAAATTAAATTCTAACAAAGTATTTAATTTCAAATTGTGGTCGAAAACAGTCATTTATATATAATTTTCAGGAACAAATTTGAAACACTTCATTATTGTGTAGTATAGTGTAGCATAAAAATCAAGAATTCGATGGTGATATCTCTCGCTGAAAATTGAAATCGATCCCACAATTTATAATCATAAATACGTCGGCAAATTAATCGAGTTTTTCATTTCCGATAATGACTAAATACTGTAATAGACAAAGAGTCAGATATTTTTGTGATTCGTGTGCACTTGTGAATAGCGAACGAGTTATGTAATTGTATGAAAACAAGTGAAAGTGATTTTTTTTTAGAGACTATGGAATATTTTGTAGTTTTCAAGTGCCACTTACGTTAAGGGATTATAATACCGAAGAGTACACAATCATATATTATATATGGATTGTTATATAAAATACTGTTTCATGATGTATTATTCAATGTTAATTGTATTGTTTAAACTTTTGTCATAATCTTAAATTAATTAAATTTTGAAAGCCTAAATAATAATAAACAGTTTAAAAGTTTTAATAAACTATATGTTAAGTCGAAGATTAAATAAAATTTTTCTAAATAAAATCTCATTCTATAAAAATGTATTCTAAACATATATTTTCAATAAGATTTTTAAAAATATTTTAGTTCAATTTTTTGAAATAAAATATATTAGAAAGCTGAATATAAGATACAGCTATATATATATATTATTTTTTAAATACGGCAGAATACTCCTTTGATTTGTATTTCGTTATATTTATACATTTTTCATAATTACTTTATTACATCTTTTTATCGTATTCTAAATACGTGATATATTAAAATCTATTCTCAATTAATTGTTTAATAATTTTAAAAAGTAGAATATTATGTAAAAATGTTAGTTACGTTTGGAAAATATTTTCGAAGAACTGTATATTTGCATCAATTAGAAAATGAAGTATCGCAGTGTTAATATATATATTGTTGTTTCTCAATTTACCCAATGTAAAAAGTAAGTACATAAATTGCAAGTCCATTTAAATAATGCTTATTCAATATGCAGGTCTTAAAGCATTTTCCATCACATAGTTACCGTAATTCGAAGTAAAAAGTAGAAATTTTCGTTACATGATTCATAAGCATGTTATATGACAATAATTGTTTCGACTCTAATTTCTTTACCGAAGCAAACACATATTGCACATTTAAGATCACCTTCACGTGCAACCTACGGAACTCATATGAACACTAAGTAAATAAAATGTTGAAATATGTAAAAAATTATATATAAATAATTCTAAATTTGAATTACTTTATTTTATATAGAGTTCTGCGTTTGATTTGAACACCGAGTTTTGTTTTCAAAATACACCATAATACAACGTAACCTATCCATTCCTAAGAGTGTTAGATCAGTTGTACTATTATGACTTTCTAGAAAATTGGCCAGTAAAAACTGACAATTTTCGACTATAATATCGGTAAGTTTCCTGAAGTAAGTTTTGCAATAGTTAAATAATAATTCGATGCTCTTTGAGCACTATAGTGGAGCGGGTCATTGAGTTTCTCTAAATATAAATCAATAATAAGAAAGTCATTAAAGAATGACAAAGAATAAAATCTAGGTTGTTCAAAGAATTATCTCCAGTATTAATTTAAAAGTATATAAATTATATTATCATCATTACTACATCAAGTCCTTAGCTACTTAAGATTTTATAAAAATATGAAAATAAGTAACTTATAAAAAAGAAAAGTCGTAGCTAATTATATATATATATATATATACATTTCTTTATTATCATGTAGTTTGTATAAAAATTGTTTATGGAACTTAATCAGGAAGAGCAACACCTACTTTTATAGAAATATTAATAATATATTGCAGGAAAGAAAAAAATGAATTACAGATATATGATTTTTTCTTTTTTATTAACTAGATTTCACAAACACGTGTGATGATAATCTACAAAAATCTTTTTACTCGTCGCATTAATTCAAAGACATCTTATTCGCAAACGGATTTTTCGATAAATTCTTGCGGAATTTATTACATTATCTTTTAATAATAGAGAAAATGACTGTAATGATATTTAAATATACTTATTTTCATTAAAATGCAATGAATATTGACGACAATGAATTATATAATAAATTCAAATAATGAATATATATGTAATCAAATGATAGAATGTAACAAAATCCATATTGTTGATAAGGTATCCATGTTCTTGCAAATAAATTATTCACACTGTGCTACTATCGACAACAAATATTCAAGGCAATACCAGAAGTTAAATAAACTAATCGACAAATAAATGTCTTAAACTTCATAAATATGAATTGTCACGTAGTTATAAATTAATACCAATTGCAAATTATTAAATATTCAATCTATTTTTAAATTTATATCTTTTTTTATAATCAAAATAATATATAATTAATTGCTTATATAGATATGTTAACAATATACATAAATAATTTCTATAAAATACAAATTTATCTGAATACAGTGATAATCAATTACAACTCTAATTATATAATCCTTGAATATTAGGCGCAATACATAATATATTATCAAACGTACTTTTTCTTATTATTAATCGAGTATTATCTCGTATAATAATTGATCTGCATTTTTATACGTCCTTTAATTCAATTTAAAAAAATGCATTATATATGATCAATTCTATGGACGTGTCAAATGGTAACATGAATTCTCGTTAAGCATCTCTTCATCATAGATAAAAGACAGACAACAACATATGCGCCATTGAATAATGTGAAGTGTACTTGTGTAATAAAAGCAGCACAGATGATCATTATCGATTTAAACCCGCGAACATTTATAAAATATCTGTTTTAAATTGGAGGACAGTTATTATGGTTAAACGCGCATACCAGATGGATACTCTTTGGATAAAACAGCAAAAATCGTTTTAAAGTTGAGACTACTGTCGTTACCTTTTCACTTAGTCTCGTGCTATAAAAGAATCATTAGCACGCACACAGGAATATTTGAATAAGCTCTATGTTATGGAATAAAATGTATTTCAAGTTAGCTATTTATGAATTAGCAATTTTAATGTGAATTTTTTATTTTTTGTAAATTCCACCAATATTTAGAAAATATCATTAAAAAAATTATAATATATGATTTTTATGTTCTAGTTTGATATCAAAAAAATTAAATAATAAAAGTGCAAAGGTCTTTCAAATTTATACAATTGAATTTCATATGATTGAACTTAATTTTATAAAAGTATCAATCTCACGTGGACTTACATTCTATAAATATAAAACGAACAAATATATATTATAAAAGAAAATGTTATGGTTTTTCTATCAGCTTTACGTTTATCAACCTTACTATTGTAATAAGCATACTAGAAATATGGATTTGAAATTTAAAAGATAAAAGCAATATCAGACATTGAAATATATATATCTGATACATTATACTATTTTTTATTTCTCATTTCTTTTTTTTTTTTTACAGTAGTTTTAATTTACAATTGAGATGCTTTATATGCGCACATATAGAGTCATCGCTTGTAATTTATCGTATCGATATTAATCCTGCGTGCCCATTATAGTATTTATTTCTTCAATATAATCAACGGCACATATGGTAATGGCTAATATTTAATATTCTAGAATTTTATTATATTAATAAATATGTCTTGTTTGCAAGAAAGAACAATTTGCATTCAGATTGAATTCCTATATATTCTAATATTTCTATTACAAATGGAGCCTCATCACGTGGTAATGTATGATTTCAAGTTATTTTTATTATAACTCTTTTCACTGTTATCTGTAAGCTAAAGGTACCTTATATCAATTTATATACTTTTTATGATATAGGAATTTGTATCGGTGCAATGGTTCTTTTTCAAAATCTATTTATGTATCTTAATTATGCAGCATATCATGTTTTTGCTGGCTGGTTTTTACATCTACAATATAATCTAATAACAGAATATCTCACGCTAACTCTAGTTAGAAAATGTTTTAAAATGCATATGATATTTTTACATATGGCATTGATTGATTCCGAAAGTAATTTGGTTTTTTTGTTTGCCCAGCTACATTCATAGAATATAAAGATTTATACGATTTGTGAAATCTACAATCGTCAGTTACAATTATTATTTATTACATACATATATTATCTAAAAATTTTATCTCTTCAATTTAGCAATATGAAATTTATATAATAGTTTGTTTATGTAAAGATGACTTTGGCAACTACTTATTGCCTCATTCTTAATTCTTATACTCATCATGTGCAGATGCCAGAAATTACAATATATACACATTATCCATGTTTATCTAAGATTTGTAATCGTCGTTACATTTTTTCTTTATAATTTTGTAATAATTTTATCGCTTTTTTTTCATTCAATTGTACAATATTCACAAATTTATATATCTAATTAAAATATTTTTAACCTATTATAATTTACTCCTTTTAATTTAGTTATTATGGTCTATCAATTAAAAAATCCTTTACAATAAAATTCTTTAATATTCTTTAAAATATTTAAAAATTTTAGGAGCAAAATCCATTAGAATAGTTTTTTTTTAAATAATTGTTTAAAACTTTAATTGTAAAATTAACTTTATCTTAGATAAAATATAATGGATAAAATCAGTTTTACATTTGTCAAATAATCTCGTGAATATTTCACTACAGCTTAAGTGATTAATGACTTTAGTTTTCAATACTTTCTATATTATTTGTATGTATATCTATGATCTCCCAACAATAAAGTAATTACAGAATATTTACGGTTCATGATATCGAGTAGTGGTGACTGACCATAAAGCTATCTCTATACTAAAAACTAGGCAGTCGGTTCGGCGCTCATTATTGCAACTTGTCGTTCTATACTTTTATATCGTGTCCAAACGATTGGTTCAAGTTCTTTCGGAAATCAGCAGTTAAATCCATAGATGGATTTAAACGTCAAACTGGGACATTGCGTGTAATATGTCAGTTCAAAATTATAGAAAAGTATTGAGTATATAATGATTTTAATCATAAAATTGAATCTTTTTGCTTTAATTTTATGAACATGTAGTTTTTGTTACATTGAAAATATATTTTTATAAATGTCGACAATGGATTTGCTCTTTACATTGAAAGTTTTTTGTCAATTTGTAATTATTACGAAATAGTTAAAAATATCGTTTATATGGTTATTTCAATGAAACATAAAATCCAAAAAAATAAATGAATTTGGTCCCATGTAGGATTAATGATGATAAATGATGATATTAATATTAAATTAAGTGTACGCGTTATAATAATTCTCAGTGAATTTTTTGTTTGGAATGTAAAGCTATTTTAATTGCAAACATTTTCTTGGATTTTATATTGTTTTATATTGTGTTCAAATCTCGCTATTCACTAGGTACAATTTTTCATTTAATTTTTTATAAATAATTTTAAAATACAGTTAATGTACATTTTGTATATATTTTCATTATGATCATCATAGAAAATGTAACAAGTATAGTGTAGTATGTATTGTATTCACAAACATTTCTAAAATACATGTCACGTTATAAGCTAAGATCACTTTTTCTTAGGTTTTTTCATCAAACTACCATACAATAAACTTTTATATATAATTTTGCAATTTCATATAAATATTCGATATTTCTTGATTATAGTAATTATATTCTCACAATATTTATTGTTTTAATAAAATTAAAATTAATTTGAAACTTTATGAACAATACTGTATCATTTACATTTATTTTTATTGTTTTCTTTATAATATAAATAAATTTACAAAACAATAAATAACATATGTACGAAAAATATTTTAGATTATGTACATATATTTTTTAAGAGTATAAGAGAAATTTGAAATTATGTTTACTTAAAAGATGCCATTCAACATATATTAATATAATTTTGCTACAAAATCAAGGAATATTTATAGAATTTACGTTTATTTCTATTACATTTACAACTTTACTGATTTTAATGTTTTCTTTATAAAATTTGCGTAAATGTATTTAATGTATTATATTTGTATATTGTTTTTTAAAAGAATTTAACACTATTAATTGTATAGATCTTTAAAGTAGACTTTTTATTTCATATTATGAACCATCAAAATTCAGTCATTTCCGATTAAATAGAATGTGCAGTGTTCAGTTATATTAATAATAATAATAATAATAATAATAGACGAGAAAATTATTATTATACCTTTTCTTTTCATTATATATTATCTACATATACATTGTTGTAGTTAATAATTATATTTGCATTTATAATGAATAACTCTAAGAAATTTAACGATTTTCAACAAGGACTGAAATCCTGCGGATATCTGAGACACTTTTTTGGTTTTTCTCACTCAACTTGTTTAATCTATGTAATTGAAAGTATTGGAAAAATAGTACGATTTATCCTGCACTTTGCAGAATAGATGGTATAACTATTAGAACTTCTTTTATTACCTTTATGAGTTTATTTGATTTTAAAATATTGTTATATTATATACACTATTACATTAGAGTGATTGGTACTAATGTTATGCAGCCAATGCCGTTATTCGTGGAATGGGATGTAGCCTTTGAGTTCCGCCTGCAGAACCCTATAAATTAATCAAAAATCAATTAATAAATTTTTTAATTATTATAAAATTGTTCGAAGTCATTTATCAGCTTAATTCTCAGACTGCATGCAAATGCAGTAAATTATCAGATCTTTAGTAGATTATCAGTAAATTATCAGTCTATCGAGAAATGAAATCTTTGTTAAAAGAAGATTTTTATTAAGCTTTAACTTGTCCATATTATACTCACAAAGAGATATATGCACACGGATGCATATATTTTTTTTTAATATATCATCACCATTACTATTATTCATATTATCATTAATTTATTCAATTAGTAAACATCTTTTATTATTACGTTTTAGCGAACAGAGTATTTAAAATTACCCTTTAACACGGTATAAATAAAAGTCACTATTAAATAATTTATTATATTATTTTATGTTAACTCAGAATTTTGTTATTTTAATAAATAAAATAAGTATGTTTATTAAAATATTCTTCACTATTTTGATTTTGGATTATGTAGCACCTTTTGCAGGAAACATCTTAATTGGTCAAATACATATATTTTTCTACTTTCTGTACATTTTTATAGTTAAATTGAAGCTTCTTTCCATACTTACAATAACCCAACACTCATATACAATTAGGAGGAATAACAGAGATAATAAAGTATAAAACAGTAACATAGATAAAAGATCTAACTTATAAGAACATTATTTTAAAAAATCAACAATAGAGAAGATTATAAGTATATTAATATATAAAAGTCCATTCTAAATCAGAATTTGTTGAATGTTTGTAATACGCTCTAGATAACTGCCCGTGTCATGTAACAAGTAAGTAGGCTCATTCGTGATCTCGGGAGTAGTAGTTTACTCGGTTGCTTAGGGGCTTTATGCAAATTCACAATTAGTCGAATCCTCGTTAGAAAGCGGTGGAGTGACGATTAGCGCGAACAATGAGAATTCAAGTAGATTAAGAATGCGCTTACTTTTGTGACGGTAGTTGAAGTTCCACCGTTGCGCGTGCATGCAAAATCACTGCAATGATTCAGATATGTTAAAAAGAAATGGCAATGCTGTTGTAGTTGAGAAACGCAGTCTTTTTAAAAAGCGTTCATTAAAGACGGTGCTATGCAAGCTTGGAGATTAATAGATTGTGAATTTTAAGCATTAAATTACTTCCGTAACTGTGTTACTTTTTTGATAAAACTGGAATTTCAAGATACATTATATTTCAAGATATAACCCCATCATTCCGTTAAGTAGAAATATATGTTTCACTATTCAATATGTTTATTTAGCTTCGATAGTAACGACATTCTGCAAAGAATATATTACTTACATTCTAATAAAAATTTTGCATTGCTAATAATATTCATTGATATTTCTGTTTAATGATTATTAATAATATTAGAGATTTTATTATTGTTCTATTTTTATATTCATTTGCCTTTTAAAGAAACATTTTATAAAAATTATAATCATTTCTGATTTTAAACTTATTTTTATTTTGATAATTATATTCATTTTTTATGAAGTTAAGATTGATTTTCTATTGTAAGTTATGATAATATTAAAATACTTAATGATAAAATTTTTATAAGTAATTTATTCTTCATTTAATTGGAAATATTTATGTATCTTATATTATAAAACTATCAATTTAAAATTTATTCATAAACATGTACATGATAATCATAACAATAATAATTGTATAAACATCAAAAATTATAAAAAAAATATTTTCAAACGCTATTTAATTTATGATTAATATAAATGTATTTCTTAAATTTCGAAGAGATTCAAGTAATTTAAAGTTATTAAATTATATTTCAATTTCTAGCAAACATTATTATAAAATTTTAAGAATTAATTATTCAAATGATATGATGTAGAACCCAATTTTTAATACGAGAATAATAACTTATTTTTATAACTTTAAAAAATCATAACCAGGTAAATTTATCGAAAATTTCTTCGTTCTTTGTTATTTTAAAAATGCATTAGAAATAGAAATTAGAAATGTGTAACAATAATAACATAATATATTTTTGAAATCATAAAACAGTTATTTACAATAGAGTTATTTACTTGAAAGTGAATTTGAGAATATGTCAAGAATTTCTAATTTATTCACGATTCCATGAAAGTTAACTGCAAAAGAAATAACTCGGTCTTCTATAACGCATTAAGTAAAAGAATTTTATAGAACACATAAAACACATAAAAATTAAATCTTTTATTCTTGATATAAATAAATTTTATAATAATTTATGAAATATAATATTCTTATATAAATATTCTTATATAAATAATAATTTATATGAATAAGAAAATATTTATATTAAGAAGAAATTCATTTAAATTATAATAGATAAATTTTAAAATATTCAATTTTAAAACTAAAACTGAAGTAAAACAAAAACATTTTCGTTTTTTAATCACTTTAAATTATAGAGCATTTATATTCTTTTATAATTGTCATAAATTATAGTGGATTATTTTAAAGTAATATTTAGAGAAAAATAATTTTTAAATTTATTTAATATGATTTTTCAAATTAAACATCTTCTATGGTATCAGTCTTATTTAAATTACAAAAAGATAGCGGTCCTAAAACAAATCTAAATAATGATTAGATTTTATAGTAATAGATATTGATGTAAGTATATAAAGCTATGTAACTATCTAAGGACTAACTAATAAAAATAGTTATACAAATATGTAATTGTCAATACGGGAATTTTGTCTTTGTATTTTCATATTTTTAAATAATATATATCATACAAATACACTTTTAAAATAATAAAATATATAATTCAAAAGTTTAAATTATTTAACGATGTCATTATATAAGACATTCGGAATTGGTGAATAATTATCATTTGTTTAAAATACAAATGAATTATATATATTGTGACAGAATGTATGTATTCCCACATAAATAAAATTTTGTTTTTATGACGCCACGAAATTAGTTAAATAAACGTAACATTGTACTTAAATATGTTACATCGCATAATTTGAAAAAAGCAGGTTAAATAATTTTTCTTAAATAAACATGTATATTAGAATTATTTGAACTCTGCAATCTTTAATATATACATACAAGATTATATGTATGCGTCGTACTCTTTAAAAATACTCCCTACGCGCTTGCAAAATTAATGACTACGAATTACATTTTTTTTTTTTTTTAAGTATTTTATATATAAAGATTTTATGGTAAAAATTACGGAGCACTCAATATAATAGAAGTTAGATTTACATAAAAAGTAGGTATTTTATACAAGTAACTAAACAAAAGTTTATTATTAAATGTATTGAAATTGCATAACTCGTATATTCCGATTGTTCCAGTTTGGATTACGGTAAAGTGCGCTTCTTGAAGAGTTTTTAAGAGGGCCATTGTATTTAATGGCGAAATCACGTACCTATTTTTTATACAAGAAACCCAAGATATGTAAACTTCCTCATTAAGTTTTTCGCCACAATTGCTTATTATAACGCATAATGCCGTCGTAAAACGAACGCCATTCCGGCACTCGGCTTGCACGTCAATGACAAAATAATAGAGTGATGCTGAAAGGAGCGCTGAAAAAAATTCAAAGCCCCGATCCAATCACGCATAACGATCGTGCCTCTCAGCCTTCGCGATCGACTGGCCACATTTACGATACACAGAGGCCCGATTTACGCGCTCGTTACATAAGCGACGGCGGCTCTTTTGGTGCGTCGCGGCTCCCGGTTCGCATGCCTCGGGAAAATTCCCCGCCTGTGGGAAAGCGCTCTCGCACAACCGCTAACTCACCTGTCACTTGGACTTGTATCTGGCCAGCTTCAGCTGCACCGGATTGGAGACTTTCACGTGAAGTGCAATATCCTCGACTGGGGCCTCGCGCAGCTCCTGCCCACCAACCGCCACGATTCTGTCGCCCTTCACGATTTTTCCGCTTTCCGCAGCGCTGCCGCCGGCCACCTGCGGATACATTTTTTTTAACCACAGTCACGTTCTCTCTCGAGTTCGTTAATACAGAGCTTTACGACTGCGATTGTCTCTTAATGTTCCTTGATTTTCTATTAAAATCCTTCTCAACTCGGGTTCTTTGAATTTTATTCTTAATATACCTGTCGTCTAGTCAATAAAATAATTGAAAATTGCTTTTAGCATATAGATTTATCGATACTTATATATCTATGCTTACTATGAAGATAGATAATTATAAAAGCCGTAGTTTTTATGACTTCTAATGTACTACAGAAACTTCATAGACCTTTGAGTTGTAAAGTTAAAGAACGACAACTCTTTGATCGCTCATTATTCGTTTTAAAATTAAGTAACTGTTTTATATAAAACATATTATCTTTTAGAGCAACTGATTAGGTAATTTTTCCGATTAAAGTGCAATGAAAGAAATTTGTAAAAATACATTTAACCGCATAGTCTCAATGATAATTGTTGACTGTCAAACAACGAAAGCTTAATTAGTAACACATATAATTTTTAAATAGCGTAAATGTAATATACATTTTTATCATGAAAGCATAAGTAAAACGGTAGTGACGAATAGAGTTAAATCAACTGCATACATAAAAGTACTAGTCAAAATTAATGACCCGTAAAATATGTTATTTAGCGCATGTATGAAATTTACATATACTACGCGTGAGTACTGACAGACATAATTTGAATATTTTAAGCCTAAATATAATTAAGCACACGCATATGTAAATATTTAAGTATATACAGTTATTAATTTAAAAATAAATTATCGGTTTTTAAATATGAAACGCTTTTAAATCTATAATAAGATTGATTGAAATCTTATTAAAATGTTTATTGGTAATGTAATATAACCTACAACGAACTTATTTGTTTATATTATTTAAAATCCAATATTATTAAACAGATTGTATTTAACTTTCATGTGAAAGTTATTGAAATTGAAATAAACTGGAATTTTGTTACTTTAAAGGAAATATTATGTAGAACATTTTAAGATTTCATTTTAACAGAACGTAATTAAGCAAATTTAATAAAACTATCATATCTTACCACTTCAGATACATAAGCGCCTTTACCACTCTTATATCCAACCAAACAGAGACCAGATCCTTTCCCAGATTTCTTCGTAAGCTCTACTTCAAACTCCTCGACTGCTTTCTCATCACGATGCACTATCATTATTATCTTGAAATTGAAAAACCAAAAAAAGTTTATCCCATGCAAATTTTACAATTGATTGTCATATAATTTGTCATGATAAATAAGTACTTACGGGTCCTTGAATGGTTCTTAAGACAGTTTGGTATGCTTTATCTTGTTCCATTGATTTGAAACTTTCCTTATTTATATCAACAATACGATCACCGGGTTGAAGTCGACCATCTTTACCTGCTGCTCCATCTGGAAATACGTCGAGAACGAATACTCCATTCTATAATGTAAATATAAAAGTTTATGCAATGTAAAAGCTTATATATATTACATAAAAATTGTTTTGCTCAAATGAATATAAATAATTATTTCACTATTAATGTTCTGTAATTATTATTAAATGATTTATAATTTTATTTTTGAATTAGTTGAAGTAAAGACATAAAAACATTTCTATACGATATAAATATGTTTAAAACTAATTATCTTTATAATAAAAATATATGTTGTAGCGTATGAATTTTTATTAAAATATTAAAAGGTATACAACATTTTTTCAAGTACGAACATTACCTTCTACTTTATTAAACTGATTTATTAAACTCATATTCTTGTTTTACCCCATAAAAATATGTTACTATGATAAAATTAAGTAAATAAACTATTTTGATCGTTATCCGTACGAAACAATGTCTTTTTTTTTATCTTAACTTCAATTAAAATTGACCGTTTTTTATTCTGATATTTAGACAATATTTGATCATAAATTATATTATACAGTATATATTACATAATCAGAATATAGAAGGACTTACAAGAGGTGTGTCATTCCCTCCAATGACCGTAAAGCCAATGGGCTTGTCTTTATCTTTCGCAAATTCAATAGTTGTATCCTTATTATTATTTATTTTACAATCTTTAGGATCCGCAGGTGCCTCAGGCTCTTTTGGTTTTTCAGGTTCCTTTGCTAGTTCTAAAAAATATGATAATTTAATGTCTATTACGTATTTATAAAATATTGTGTAAAATTTTCACTTTTCAAACTTACGATAATTTTCAACGATATTTGAACAATAGATAGACATACATAATTCATTACCTTTGGCATCTGTTACGGGTTCTCCTCTAGCTTTCCGTTCTTCTTCCTCAGCCACTTTACTTTGATTAGGATTACATACTGTTAATGTGACAACACCTTCTGCTTTTTTAAGTAAAGAAGTCGCCTGTCAGATGAAAGGTATGTGTTAATAATAAAAGTAATAAATAATAATAATAAATAAGTATGCAATACTATGTTGAAGCCTAGATTAAATTGCTAATTTTTATCATTTAATTGAAAAAAAAATACTTATTAAAATATTAGTATTTATCTAAATTAAAATTTTATTAATGATATGATCTTTATGTAAACAGTATATTGAGTTAAAATTTTAGTTTTAATTTAATTTAATTTTATCGTTTGGCATAAACATAGTATAAAGTAAATTTTTATTTTATTTTCAATTACTTCTTCGTAAGTCGCACCCATTACAGTGTCCGAATTTACGGATAAAATCAAGTCTCCTACGTTTAAACCAGCCTAGAAAGAAAGTAAATTAGTTTAATAATTACTAAATACATATTTAAAATGCTTTTCTAAATTGAGAGCATATAAATTGAATCAACCATATAAAGTGAAGACGTTGGAATTTGAAAGCATATTTTATTAAGAAAATTAATGAAAAGCCGAATGAATTATATAATCACCATATAATTTTTTATCACAAGTTTGATTATAATTTGTAAGTTATATTTATGAAACATTTATGTTTAAATACATTTTCATATAAAGACACTTTCTTTTGTAAATATTGACAAGCTCAGAATATTCACAGGCAAGAAACGAGCATTAAACTTTTAGTAAAGTTATATCAAGCTATAAAATATCTTATTAAATTTTATTAAAACTATTGTAACTTGTGCAATAGAATTATTACATAAATGTTGATAACTGTTGAGAGGAATTGAATGCTTCGTTAATAAGAATTACCATAAATAAGTATTTCTTACTTGTTCTGCGGCACTTCCTACTTGAATATCGGAAACAAAGATTCCTTGACCAACTTCTGCATGCTTTCCTTCGATTATCATTATCCCTAAACCATATGTACCCTATAAAGTATAAATCCAATCACGTAATTGAAGATTGTGTTTCTTTATATAATTAAAAAATGATATCAATAAATAAATTTAAGAATATGCACATTATATATTACCTTTTTTATTGGAAGTGTTCTAACACCCTTAAATTGACTGTAGTCCTGAATAAAAAAAATTAATTGACACGTTTCAAATATTGAAAGTATTTTATTACAAGTAAAATAATATAGTTTTACTTACTTCACCGGCTAATGCTGTGGGGAATTGCAAAACTTGCTTGACAGCGCAATTCTCTATACCTGATGGTCTCCTAATATTTATTTGAAAATATTTTAAATTTTTTGTTAGACAGTATTAAATTATCAACAAATATGCATTTTTTTTTTTTTACAGTGTAATAAAATTAATGAATATAATAATATTCATAAATGAGAGTTAATAAAACATTTGTAAAAATATTATATCAAATTAGTTTCATCGAAATAAATTCTTAACATTTTATATGAATATAATAAAATATGTTGAAAGTATGTTTAAAAGATCGATTTATATAACTAAAGCCCCATTTGTGTTTCAGTTATTGTTTTATAAATTACATATAAGTAAAGAGAATACAAGTTGATGTATACATGTATTTTAGTAAATTGAATTAATAAAGCTAATAAATACTGCTAATAAATAATATTATTATTATATATTCGAAAAATTTCGATAAAAAAATTTTATTAAACTTATTAAGACACCATTCAGCATTTACGAAAGAGCTAAATTTTGTGATAATCGAAGGAACAATGCCCGAATTCACAAAAGAGTTGGTACGAGTCGTGCATAGTTATCATCAACGTTAAGTATTCTCATAACGTATTTCACGCTAAATGACTGTATATACGTATTATCGTTGACAAATGCGAGAAAGTGCATTCATTGCTCTTGCGTTTCGTTGCATAACGCAAGGCCAAGGTCGCTTTGGTACATTGTACATTTGAAAATTGAAGAATCCGAAATCATTTTGAAATTTACTTTGTAAATAGTGATGTCGAAACGTAAGGCCATTGTGTAAAAACAAAAATCTCGTTACAGTAATCCCGTGTTCGGCATATTTGTCTTTTTTTTCATTCTTCTTAAGAAATAGTATGTGATCATGATGAAAATTTACCGAACGACGACGAGTTTGAACGTAGTAGCTGCCATTCCTTTAATCATTGACGAAGCATTCAAGTGACACCTTCCTTGGAATACTGTTCCATTTACCTAAAATATATCCATAAATGAAACTCATTAAATATTCTACGAAGTAATTACAAATTGTTTATCGCTAAAAACTGTATTGGATGTTTTTTATTCTGAGGAAAATCAATGGAACATTTTTTTTTATTTATTTAGGAAGCTTTAATAATAGCTTTAACAGCTGCTTAAGAAATTACTTTTAAAAATATGAACTAAATTTGCATCGATTAGTAATTAACGTACCTCTAATAATTCATCTCCGACTTGAATCTCACCATTTTTAAAAGCGACTCCACTTGGATTAAGACCACATATAAAAACAGCCATTTTATTTCTATCTTTATGGCCAGCTAAAGAGATGCCCAAACCACGACGATCTTTTTCTAATTTTACCAACAATACAGTCTTTTTCAAATTTCCATACTTCTTCTTTACTTTATCTACAAAAGAATATACTCATTAACGCGTTTAATGTTAAAGTTACAGTGAAAAGTATAAAAAGTATATTTACTAGTTGTGTAGCCGAATTCATCTTCTTCTTCAGGATCAGCAGCAATTTCTTCTTTCGATCGCTTAACGTTACCTGCACTTTTTCTCGAAATCTATAATATTCATTGTATTCATGAAGAAATTAAATAATTAATGATATATTTAATTTATAAAAAAAATAACAACTATTTAAAATAACTTAGATTAATATTTCTAATAACATAATTTGGAACTTCAATATGTTTTTGAGTTTTCGAAAGTGATACTGAAAATTGTTTTTTTCACATTATAGTTTAATTTATATAAATTTACTAAATATAAAAAATTTCAAATATTTAAATTATTCCTTAAATTATAATGGATGTATATACTTACGATATAATACACATTTATAATGTTATGATATACTTCTAAGTATTTAATTTCTCAAATTGTATAACTTTTAACAAATTAAATGTTCAAATGTTTGTTTAATATATATAAAGTATGTAATTTCTTACCAATTTTTTTTCATTTAATATAACTGTTATAATTCGAATTAAATATACTTCGTGCAGAAACTTTGTTAAGATATCTAATGGAAACATCAATAACAGATTCTACAATTGCTATTGAGTTTCAAATATTTTATTGACAATGCTATAAAATTTCAGAAGAGCATTCATTTTCGAGAGACGACTAACAACTTATAAGTAGTCGAATAATGTAATACATTAAATAATTGTAAATAAGATAAGGGTCGTAAATTAAAATTTTAACCAACAACTACATATATAATAATATATAATAATCAAAGTTATACTGATTGGTTTTTTTTTTTGTTAATATCAATATTATATTTACTTTCTTTGAAAAATTTAAAAGTTCTCAAATGTTTTATTTATGCATTTATTAATGATAATTAAGATTATACAACTTAATTATTGTATTACAATTTGTATCAAGAATCTATGAATAGAATCTGTACATATCCTTCATATTCTGTCTGTATATCTGTTGTATATCGTAATACTCAAAGATTTATTATATATTATTAAAATATATTTTACTACATCATTATTTCCATTATAACAAAAATTAAACACTTGACATATAGGTTGAATTAATCTGTTACAATATATATGTATAATTAAAATATTTAGCTATTACAAATAAAAATTGTTACAAAACTTATCAAGTACAGAAATTTATATATAAAAATTATACATAAAAAAATTCACTTAATAATAAGAACTTTTTAATACATTCAAATAATTTTAATAAATAAAGAAGATAAAATAAATAAAAAGAAAATTTTAATCAACACCCATTAGTATTATGAAAACTAAGAAGATGTAACATTAAGTTTCCTTTGAAAAAAAGGAAATTTAAAATGGTCAAGCCCCAATGGCTTTTAACTTTATAATATGTTTCGCCTCTTTCCGGTTAGAGAAACGAGACAGAACGAGGAAACTGCTTGTCGTTGAGGAAACGAAACTCGAATTTTCCAAGTATAATGAAATCCCACAAGTGGGGCATAAAATATGTGTTTGGCTTGAAAGGACAAATGACGATACATTTTTACAACAAATAAAAAATATAGCTCGATAAGTCTTAAAAAATATTTAAAAATTAAAAAAAATTGAAAATACACTAAGCCTTTAAATATAATTTTTATTTTGTGTCATCTAAATATCTGAAAATTGCTGTTTTTATAAATAATGTAACTTATTCATTAACGATAATAATATTAATATTTTTGGCGTTTTGGAAGACTGTATGATGCTAAATTTGATAAGAATACACTTTTATAGAAAATATTGTGCAATCTTTGCATCAATGGATCGCAAAGTAATTGAAATAAAATACGACAAGAGAAATACGAGTCAACATATATTTATTTATTACATCACTATCGATGAATTCAGTAACGAAATTTTCCAATAAGAATCTAAAAAGATATTTATTACTAGCTCACATATACAATATTTTATTTTAGGTTAAATTCAATTTTTAATTTTCTAAACAAATTACTGTAATAAATTAAGCTGTATTCAAATGGATTAGAACGTCAGAAATTTCAATAAAAATTATGGCATCAGATAATAATATTGTAGTTATTCTATAATTAGAAATTTAATCTATTCGAATATGTAAAACTTAAGAATTTAAAATGTATATTTCGCAATTTAATTCTGAAAATGAACTGATATTGTACCAAAAACACGTATATCATATTTTATTAGTTAAACTAATTAAAAAAAGATAATATTTAAACATGTTTAATAATATTTAAAGTGTTGAAAACTTTTTGTAAATAAAAATAAAAGATATTAAATAGAGTTTGTATAAACGTTATAGCAACATTAAGTTGATTAAGTATTCCGCTCATTACTGTTGTTACTATGGCAGTTTCATTGATTATATAGCGTTATGTTAAAATATTGGCCAACAATTAAGTCGTTTTTTATAAAAATTTTATAAGATAACATGTAGTTAGTATTTCTCATATAGCGCGATAAGTAAAATTTTATCTACTATTTTTTTTGAATACTCATTATGTCTATATTATCATTCTTATTTTGTATTTTTTTATTTTATTGTGTATCCTTTGTATTGTGTATATGCTGATTATGTAAATTGAATCGTGTCTGTCAGTTTAGTACACATTATATGCCACATTACATTAATGAAGCTTACTTCAAAGTTGAATTTCTAATAGTGCGATGATATGTTAATGTAACAAAATTAATTAAAATATTTTTTACAATGCTTATAACTTTATCCTAAATATATTTAATTATGCATAATTAATTAAAACGTAGTTGAAGAAAAATGTTAATGAGAATTTTTACATTGTAAAGTAAAATTTTTAATTCATACAAATAAAGTCTTGGAGACATTTTGTGATTATTGATTTTATGAAATAACTTCTAAGGAAAGAAATATTTTTGAAATTTTTTAAAAAAAATTTTATTTTAATGAATCAGATTGAAAATATATCGCCGCGCCAAAACTAAAACGTATTTATTTTTTATAAAATTAGAGAACAAATAAATAATTATTTATTGTTTTCATTGTACTATTGTATAATTGTATTATTTTTAATTTTTTATTATTAATTTAACTTTTTTAATTATATGAGCTAATTTTAGGATGAAAATGAGCCTCCAAATGAACAACTTATTTAAAGTTTATATAACGCAACTACTAAGTAATGTTTATTACCTAGTAACTAAATATTGACCAAAAGTACGCGCAAAATACAAATTTATAGTTCTTTAGCAATGTAAATAAGTATTTGACGCTTTATTTATTTGCAACTACATTGCAAAGGCTTGCATTGTTTACGTAGAGAAAGTACGGCAAGAATGTGAGGAAGACGGAGATGGAAAGAAGAGGATAAAGTCGAGGCTTTATCTTACCTCAACGCCATTCTTCGTATAAACATTTCCCTCCATATCTCGAGTATCCTCTTCATCCTCGGAGCTTTCGCCGGATGAATACTTATTCTTCGACGGCTCGGGGGCAGCAGGCTTGAGCTTCTCTTCGGGTTCCTCGCTTACCTCGCGCAATATTCCGGTATTTGTGGGCGGGGATGGCGCTCTCTTGCGAATCGACTTCTTCATCGATGACCTGAAATGTCAAGAGCGTGGTAGGTTTTTTCATGCCCAGTTATAATCTTCATTAAAGTATCATCACTCTTACTAATGAAGTTTTCATTTAAATCGATATAAAATTGTTTTCATCGAAGGCTATGAAAAGCAGTACAAAGACACAAAATTATGTTAATTAAACATTAATTTGTTTATTACGTCCTAAACGCCGTCATAATCTTTATTCCTAATATACGTTATAATGTTGTTGGAAATATGTACTAAAAGCATGGTATAAGATTATCAAATATAGTCTGGGAATATATTATAAATAATTACTTGCCAATAGAAATATATATATATATATATATATATATACGAATACTTTTCTAATAATTCTTATTTGTGAATGCGGAAATTTATTTCAAATTGAAAACGTTTATTAAATTTTCAAGTACGTAAATTTAGACTTTATTCTATTTACGAAAGCGTTCAAATCAATAAGATATATAAAAACTTTATAATATATTTACACATGACTATTTATTTTAGTTATATTACTATGAATGAATTTGAAAAGGTATATTTTTATTTATCTTGAAATGAAATTGAAAGTTTATAAATTTTTTCATTTAAGTAATTTTGATATATTTTAATTATATTGTATTTTATATTTATATGAAAATATAACTTATCAATACAGTATGATATAAAGATTAACTTATTTATGTGCAAAATTATACTAGAAGATGAAACTGCGAAACAGAAATTAGTGAGTATTAATGCAAATTCTGGCTGTTTTTACGCATAATTTTATAATAGCAACCATATCTAAAACTTGCAGGATCATAATATTTAATATAAATATTTATTATAAAAATATGTAAAGTATGTTTAAATCAATTATTATAATTTTGATATTAATTAAAGTAAATTTTCTCATAAATAAATATATATTTCATTAAATGGTTAATCTCTATATAATCACAAATTTAATAGACTTACTAATCATTTAAACACACTTTTAAATGTTATATATTATAATGTTATATATAAATGTTATATATTATATACTAACCTTCGACCACTTGGTCCAGCATCATCTGTCATACCTTCAGTGGTTTGTTTTATTAATTCGAATCTCTCTTCCTAAAATGTAGAATTTATTATAAAAATTTAATTCGTTTTAATATAACATTCAATTTATTATGTATTCTAATCCAATATAAATAGTGTATAACCATTTAACATTCGATTCAATTAAATCGCTATTTATAGGCGAATTAAAATTGTTATCGTGTCTCAAATTATAGCTTTTTATATAAACTTATAATTGTATTTGAATTTATAGAAAGCACTTTTTTTAAATAAATTAATAATAAAAACTCATGATGATACTCAAGCATAGAACATGAATTTTTTTTGTACCTATCTCGTCATGAATTCACCTATATAATATATATGTGAAATTATGCCAAATAGTCTGAGTTTAATGGAAAAAATAAGGTATTTTTCTTATTTCCTTATTATCCACGCGCAGTATAGTATCTTAATGGGTGCATATGCCACAAGATTGTTTTTACTTTTAACGAGGCGTAATCTAAGAATAGGAATAGAGAGCTTCGCGCACGGCTGCACGCCATGCGATTTCCGTAAAGCTAACTTGAATGATATACGATCTCGTGGTAGCGTCGCAAAATGGAACTTTTTCTTTTTTCTGTGCTTGTGTTTAAGAAAAGGTAGATTGTTTAGATTATAAACAAAACTATTTTATCCCATACAATGAATAGTAACTTTACATTAAAGTCCATACCAATATGCATGCCTCCCATCAGTGGATAAAATGTGTAGATAAGAATAAATGGACAAGAATTTGCAACTCATAATTACATAAAGGAATATTTCTTAATCAATCTTTACAATATTACATTACATAAAAAATAAACTTCATTATTTTACAAATTATTAATCATAAATGTATTATAATAATTTGAGAGTTAATAACAGAAAAACATTTGTATATATTTATGTAATATTAAATAAAATATAACTTATGAAACATTGATAATCTAAATTTATTATGTAAAATAAATTTTAATATAAATTTTAATAATAATATATATAGTATAATTTTTAATTATAAATTTATGGTTTAATATAAATAGTATATAAAATTTATAATAAAGAAATTTCTAATAAATTTCTAATTAAGGTAAGCATTCATTTGGTGTAATAATAGTTTTTGCTGTTTAAATTTATAACGATTCGACAATAAATAAATAAGATTATAAAAATAATCATATATATATATATATATATATATAGTTTTGTTATACATGATAAAAAGTTAATACAGCTAAAATATTTATTCATATTAAAGATTTAAAAAATTAGTTGAAAAAAAAATTATTAAGCAATATATTTAAGTATAGAGCTTAAGGCTTTCTATTATCGATTATTTCATGTTTTTAATTATATTAGTTCAAAATTTTATTTTTTACATTCATTTTAAAGATTTAAAGACTGTAGCAAATTTCAGAGGGATTAAAAAAAAAGTAAAATAGCAATGTAAAAGAGTTCTCTTTTGAATTATATGTCCTACGAGAACGAGCATGTTTAAATGAACCCTTATTGAAGAAAATATGAGACTTTGAAGATTCGAGTCAAAAAGATTTGAGAGTCTTGAAACTTCGTTAATTATACATTTTAAATAATGTCTATATAATGAAGTCTTACTTTTTATTCACAGAGAAGGTTTATAATTTACTTAAAATTAATTTCGGTTAACATCGTATGAAAAATGAAGAGGAAATCAATTCCTCTCATTTATGTCCCTTGCATAAATTCCGGTTACTGTTCACTCAGCTACCAATGTGTTTACATATAGAAGAGTAAACTCCATATATGTTTACATACATAGGGTGAAGAGAAAAGTCTGACCTGGATGACTTCCGGCGATTTGCTCGGCGAACCAGATCTGTACCGGAAGGAGGACGTGGGGCTGCTGGGTGCAACACCATCCATGGGCACTCGATGCCTCGTACTCTGCTTCCTGATGGACCTGTGCCCAAGGCCGCTACTACCACCACTGCCGCCCCCGCCGCTACTTCCGTCTCTGTCTTGTGCCGAGTTTTCATTATCTGGGCTCTGCAAAGCGACAAACAGCGTACAACGTAAATGCTTTTGTAGCATCGTCATAGTTTCTACTTTTAAGGCCTTGGCTACTACATCGCTCGACACCCTCCTAAAAAATTCCATTAATTTGCGCATTAATATATGCACATGAAACCTAAAAACATACGCTTTGACAGCTTCTATAATTTTTTAAGTCAACTTAGGGATGTAGTGTGCTATGCTTGTTATATAATTAATTTAATGACCGCTGCTTTATTAAATTTAAAGGGTTTCTAATTTTTTGAATATCTCCTTGTTAAATGTATCAAGTTTATATTTACGTATTTAAATATGTTTCTCATGAACCGTCAATTTTTCCATTAGCTTTTTAACTGAAAATTTTATACTATCATTACAAATATTATGCTGTGGGAGTTAGAAGAAGTTTTCAAATTGGTGGATAAATTTTAAAATGAGCTTAAACTATTTACTTTTCATAATAGATGTGTAAATATTTTTAATTAACTACAAAATATTATTTTAAATATTTAACAATTATTCTGCACTGACATTATTTACTAAGACAAGATTTTGAAAAATCAGTTTCATTCTAAATATTTTCGTATACTATGAAATCTTTATTTTGAGAATTTATTTGCAATAAATATATAATTTTTCAGAAAGTTTCGGATATACGAATAAAAGATTATTCTTATAAATCTTCGAGAAATATTCTGTGATAAATAATAATCTAAATAAATAAATATTTATTATATATTATATATAATTTTATATTATATATTAATAATTATATAGTAAATTCTATATTTATTTAGTCAATTTATCTCAGAAAACAATATATTTTTACTTATTATTTTTACATTTGCCTTTATTTCATGAATATATATATATATATACCTTAAATTAGACATTTATAGAAGATAAATCAAATAAGGATTTATTTAAAATTAATAAGTAAAAATATAATGATATTGTAATAGATATAAATAATAATTTCGATATTTATCATTAAATAAAAGCAAATACAAAATTAAGAAATAAAAATATATCCTTATTATTATCAATATGAATATACTTTATTTATATTTATATAGATATTGATAAATTAAAAATTATGTTCAAAAGTATTTTACAGAGACTACTTTTTTATAATTATTACAACGTATAGTACTTGAATTAATCAAAGATAAAATCTAAATTCAATTAATTATAAATGTAATTATTTTCTCAATAATAATAATCATTATTTTCATATAATTCAATATTTATATGAATATTAATATTATATTGTTATTTTAATATAAACTATATTTAATGAAAGTAAATCATAATTTTATGGTTTTAAAATGTACTTCATAATATTCAGAAAATCTTTAGATATTACATTCATGTAATATATTCTTTTTACATATTTATAAACTTTTTTTTTTAAATATATAACATAAAATACATATGGAGTAAATAAATTTTTTTATATAAAAGATCATATATGCGTTTTTAACTACAAACGTTATTATAATTCTGCTTAAATTTTTACATAATGCGTATATGAATATTATAGGTCTCAATTTATTCAGAATGAATTTATATCATAAAAATTTCAAGATATTTGAATAGAACTAAAATATAACTTGTTAAATAAAAGATCAAAAAAATTAATTTATAAAGTAAAAAATTGAAATTTATTACTATTCATACCTTCATAAAATGTGAAAAAATCATTTATAAAATTATATAATATAATAAAAATGATTTGTATAAAATGATTAATTACTAATTGTGAAAGATTATTATGATAATTTAGTAATATATAATTCATTATCTACAGAAATTATTAATTAATATTATTTGACATAAATATTAATGAAAGGAGTTTTATATTTTGCATTAGATATTTATTAGTCATTTCTCAAAATGTGTTCTATAGTCACAAAATAATTTCACAAATAATTTTTTGATAAAAGTTTAAAGTCGCACATTTATACTATAGGCGAACTTAAAAAAAAGATCCAGAATATATAAATAGACTTATAGAGATCTTTTCATTAAACCGCATGGAAATATTGAGCCATAACAACTAGTGTTTGAATCGAATTTAATAGTGAATCTTCGTAACATTATATAATCGACAAAACTATTTAGTTTGTTAATATTAATGAATAATAGATACAACATATAGAAAAGAGCCTTCAATAGAGAAAAGGTATATTTATGAAGTTAAAAATATCGTTGTAATTAAAATTTATCCAATCATAGTAAAGGCTAAACTCACTTAATCATTACATACATGTTTTTTACACTATTTCCGCAAACGGCGTCGCAATGTTTTTGAAATGAAAAAAAATAAGAAAAAGTTAGTATGGTGAATTTAGTTGTCTTAATACTGTATGTACTTAAATTAACGTTCCGGTCATCGCATTACAATCTAATTAAAAGAGACAGATGTGGTTTCCAACAAGTCGCATTATAGACAAAAACAATGAAAAATTCATCGTGACAAGTTTGTCCATTAAAACGCAAACTGCACATCGGCACGCAAATCTCCCTAACGAAACAACAAATCATCTCATTCCAAACAATACACTATCCAGACCGATTTCGAGCCTTGTACACACGCACGCATGCACGCACTCACTCACTCACGCATGCAGACTAACAATAATGTAATTACGTACGAAAGTGACGCATTTACGAGCGAAGAGGCGCTGCATAGTCGTGCGAACGAGGAGGTCATACTAAATTCGCAGTCCACCCCGGCGGTAACAGCGACAGCCAAGGGTTCATCAGCGTCGCCTTCGCCATCGAAAGCAAGAGGGAGTGCAGTCGCACGTTTGGGGGTGGTTGTGGTCGCCATCACCGCTTCCGATGGACCGTGGAACTTGCATATCTGCAATATGAGTTGCACACTCTTTCTTTTTCGCGGGGGTCGCGGGCGGTAGTCGATCGTGGCCGCGGGGGCGGGCGCAACGAGGAGGGGTAAGGCGGGGGTGGGGTGGTAGTGGCGG